>JABASC010001705.1:0-21484 GCA_019776185.1 Plutomurus gul | reverse complement strand
CAAGTGGAATTTTCCAGTTAATTCCAGTTAATGCCACCCATTAATGCCAGTGGAATTATTCCACCCGAAACCCTGATCTGTTCATGTAGTAAGTGGCAAAATGTCTCTCTGCATCTCCAACAAGAAAACAATACGTTGTGTAGGAGCCCTTCTAAGTTGCAGTTACTATATGTCGCTTCATGGCATTCCCTGTGTGCACCAGGGAAAGCATGGATGTAGGAATTGTATTAAATTAATTAGACAAGTTACGTAGACTGTTGACAGTGACTGTTACTGATTTGCTTAGTTGACGTGCTCTCTAAATCTCTACATTCATGCACGACAGTAATGTAACCATCTCATTGAAGGTGGTGACAATAAGCATATTCGTGATAAGCAGATTAAGGAATAATACTTGTCACACAGAAAATTTGCTTTTACACAATGGAAACCAATTGTGGAACGTTGCATGTGCTCAAAATAGGCTAAAATCGATCCATATTACCCAAATCAGTTACATTACATTTGTCTAATTTGAAGACAAAATTAAATTCACAATTCTGCACCAACAGACTAGTGGCATCCGTACTGAAATACGAACGGAAATTAATTCCTCTTTGACTGAAGGAACGAATGAAATTTTCAGGAATTATATAATGAGCGAACACATGGTCTGGTCATTTTTATTAACATTAAATATTAATTCACATTTTATCACATCGTTTACATTGAATAGAAGAATGTAGATCTCCATTTGGTTGGATCGGATGGACACAATGAGGCAAAGGTGGCCGTGGATGATGGATCATAGAATTTAGGAGACTGTCAGAGTTGATTACAGGCTGAATTATTGTAATGTGTTCACAAAGGCATCAGTGGTGTCAGTGCACACTGAAGCATCTCTGAAAACAACATGGCAGAGCTGGTGCTGCAAAGACGCGCCGATGATGTGCTTCTTGCTTATCTCCATTTCAGCTCACGACTACTAAATTCTACAGCAGAATGAGTCATTAACGAAACATTCAGCACCCTTTCATTCACCCATTCATTCATAATATAGACTTTTACGCAGCATTGTATAAAACAATGTATGACACCATCCTACACTCGTCATACAGTTAAAGCGAACGTTTTCTTTCGCACACAGCCCATTCATTCGCACAGCTCATTCATTCTTTACATCTCTACGGTATCTCTCTTCTCCACTATATTCCATGCAGTCATTTATTTCCTTCCTTTTTTCACTAAAACGCTATCTCCTGCGCCAAAAGTCGTGACAAGTCTATCTATTTATTATTTAACAGAAGATATCATAGAAATTTACTGCGCCGTTTTAATTGCACTTTTCCAACACTATCTCCTCATTCAAGATTAGGCTCAAGGTTAAGGTTTCCACGACCGCACAATCAGAATCGTTCTCAATTCTCATTTTAGTTCACACATTCGCTGTCTGTCTGCCCACGAAATGCACTAGTAATTAAAGTTGTAGGCGTGTCATAAAATGTTACAAGTCTAGCAGTACTTTTTCACTCTTAGAATTCAATGGGCGTACACAAATAGTCAGATTTTTATGAAATCTCTCTTCCAACAACCGCAAACAGTAATACGAGCAAATGAGATATTTTGACGAGGCACCCGTCACCGACAACATGCTGTAATTACACTTTTTAATTAGTGAACGCGCAGTTTGCCTAAACAAAACACTTTTCATTGGTCATTTAGGGAATGGCTTGGCGCGATATTGCACTAAAGTGGACGCACGCCAATGCGCTTCTACAACCAAGTGCAGACACCGAATCCACCCACGCAAGCAAACAAATATCTTTCTCCGGCAACGAATTCTTTCTCTCTCAACTCGACACAATCGAATAAATAGGCAGTTAGCCATTCATTCATTAGATACGCGCAAAAGTACTTCACAATTCGATTTATATGCTCGTTGCGGTTTCTCCTTCTCTCTCTCTTGCTCTCTCACTTTCTGTCTCTGTCTGTTGCTACTCGGAACCTAATGCTACCGTATATAAAACATCGAATTTTTGTACTCCACGCAGTATGGTCCTGTATATATCTATAAAGAAAACTATTGCAATTCAAATAATAACAATGCATGTAAATGAGCTGTTGTGGCACTTTTCAATGTGAACTACTTTTTGAACAAGCAATACGGATCACTTTGACGGAGGGGGAGGAAGCACATTGAGGAAAATGTCGCATTCTCTCCGTTGGTGGTGAAGTAAAGTTGAAGTGAATTTGATAGGTAGCTTAAATTTAGGAGAATATTAGCAACTCTTTTGTTACAGCTTATCGCTTTTACGCTGAGACAATGCGGTGCCACAGACGCTGTGCCTAAAACCATTGTATCTCTTATTTATGCCCCTACTACTTAATCCTATCATTGTGTCCTGCTCTGTGTCCACGAAACGCAACATGAATTCTCTCTCAACCCTTGAAATTTCACAGCGCTCTAACGGAGCACTCATAATTGAATTGAGTAGGAAACGTAATCGTAATGCATTTAGCTCCCAAGAATTTTAACTCGTCTTTTACAGTTTTCATTTTCATCATGTCTGCCTTGTAGGGACTCTACGTAAGCTGTGGCTTATTAGTAGTTGGCACTAAAATCTGAAGCACAGTCTCTGCATCACACGTTACACGTCAAATATCTCTCTGCTGTCTCTGCTGTCTACCTCTGGCACACTTAGGACATTGTAAACAATGTTACCACTTGGTATTGTGCAAGCAATATATATTCCAAATTGTTTGCATGGAAGTTGCTAAGCTTGTGGTGGACTAGTTCAGCAATGCTAGGGAGCAGAGTGAAAATGTTACTGGGGGACGCATTGCAGACTTAATTGTGGAACAGATATCGTCACTATAATTCCCAGAAATGCAATCAAAATTTTAGAATCAGCCTTACTCAATACTCAAAATGTAAGAATTAGGGACCAAGAAAATTGGGTGCGAGCTACAAATTCTGTAGATTTCCGATTGGGGTGTTGGGACGACGATATATTGAGTCTGCCTTTGAGAGGCATCGTTGATGTACAGCTGATTTATTTACGGTTTACAATATTGTACATAGTGATGTTTGTGCACTGTCTGGAATAATATAGCGGGGGGAAGCCCTTTCTTAAGAGATACAAGGATATATGGTTCTATCTTCTAAAAGCACTCGAACCGATTGACTCACAAAGGTATTACTCGGGTGTGATTCAGCAAGACAGCTAAAGGCATCCACAAGCCAAAAATCCTTCACTTTCCACTCAACCTTTCTGGATCACTACTTGGACTCGTTCAGAGAGCAGTCAGTCAGTCTATTCAGCGGTTGACTATTTGCTTTCGAATTCTACCCTGGAAGCGGAGAACGTTGGCAAATATTTGACAAAGGCACTTATGGGAGCTTAGCTCAAATCAACAGGATACCATTTTATTTCGTGGCATAGACAGAGTGAAATACTTCCAACATTGATCGCTACGTCATCCCTATTTATACACATGAATAAAAAGTACACTTCTCCCTGTCTGTGTAGTAGCTGTTTTATGATTTAATATCTCACTTTAACACCATCAGCATCAGTCAATACAATCTGAACTGTGAGTCCCTATTCTATTCCTCCACAGTCAATTTCTTCTGACAGGAAACCGATGCTTTGGCTCTTCTCAAACGATGTTGCAATCTTAATTAGACCAAATCTCTTGCCAACTGGAGATTGGTAAAACAAGCTGCAGTCAGAAGTTTTAAGTGGATCTACCATTAGGATGCATGGCAGCTTCTTTGTCAGTGGAGTATATTTTATCCAGTGAGATGAACATAATAATTACATTATTCATCAAATGGACAATTATTTTACGAGTACGAAGCACATACTCGGAGTCACTATTTTATAGATTAAAACAAAAACGCACCATTAACTAATATTTACAATATATCGAATTTTCACATAAATAAAGACATTAATCTTCAAGTTTTCATTTTTTCCAAATCAGACTACCATTCCTTCATCAATCCTTCAATTGTGTACACAAAAGAATTAAGGAAACTATCGAGGCTACGATAATTCCACATAGGGTTGGGTTGATTCTGCAATCATCTCTGGTTTGTACTTTGTCAAGTGTAAGCAAATAACAGAAAAATTACCAAATAATTCCCACAATAAATGAATGATGACCTTTTGTACATTGTTGGAAATGGTGGCTTAAACAGGAGTAATTATTCGTCAAAATGTTGACAGTGGATGGCTTTCAACATACATTTATTGTAAATTCATTCATACCCAAAAATATATTTGCTCGTTTCATGTGTTTTGCCCTACTGGATTTCCTAATACAAAGCTTCATTCATGACATCAAGTCATTACTAGAACAATGCGATCTATTTCCCCCACGTCTCTCTTTTTGTTAGGTTTTATGTAGATGTTTTTCTAGATACTTCCTTCTCGCAGCACAAGTGTATTTTGTATATTGTCCAGAGACTTGTTCAGAGGTTGTTCAAAGATTTACAAAATATTAAGTAATAAAAGTGGGCTTATTGGTTTTGATAGCTTTCTACTATAATACATGAGTACACACTGCATTAGTACGTATAGATTCTAAGTTGGTGGCATAAAAAATTGAAATTAAGTTTTGTTTGTCTATTAAGCATGTTCGCGGCTCAAGGGTTAGTATTAATACTTGTTTGACTCTGCGTGTAATATGTGGTACGCGCCCATGAGTCATCTCGAGTTCACAATGGGAGAAAGTTGACTAGTGGTTCAAGGAAGAGAGAGACAGAGATAGAGAGTGGAGGACATACGACGCTCGGTGCTATTAGAGTTCCTATATGTAAGACAGCGTTCAAGTTGATCTCTGGAGTTCTTTTATTTTATTAATGATTCAATTTTGTGGCAAGTAAGTAATCTCCTTAGAGTCTCTCCCAGGGTTCCCAATTTATGTATTTAATCAATGAAGAATATACAGGGGACACCTTCCAGAATAACTTCTCGTTTGCCTTCCGCGATGAAAGTCAATATTTTAGCAGCTCCTACACCGATCCTCTTTACAGGATGCACCGATCTACCTATTCTAAGTATCTTCTCTCTATAATAAGAAATAGTAGTACTTTGCTGACTTTAGCTCGACCTTGCTAGCTGCTGCTGCTCGTCTCACTGTCTACACAAGGAAAACTTGCCAGAGTTCCAATGTGAATCACTAATATCAACTAAAAGTTAACTGGAAGAAATGCGACATGATCTCTCCTCGCGACTCCTTCCTACTCCCACTACTCCAATCTTGTCTCGCCTCATTTTTCAGCCAGATTTAAAGTGTAATGTACAGGACTTTTTTTTGCTAATAAGGCAGTCAGCGATTTTCCAACTTTCAAATGATCTCACAGAGAGTCAGTCAGTTCGAGTGAGCATTGAACAAAGAGTGGGGCACACACGACGTGGCCAACCTCCAACGACCAACTTAAGCTCTTTAGCACGTTCCCCAGCCAAAGAGCTGAGAGAGAGAGAGAGAAAGAGATATGGGGAAGGAGAGATAAAAAAAGAGCAGGCATAAGAGTCAAGTGAAGAAAGACGCGAGGAGAAAGTTATAACATTTGAGAGTTTAGAGGCGTGCAGTGGCGAAGAAAATGTTCAAGCTTGATCCCATCACTACATACAACTACAAACTAAACTGAACATCCACTGGAATGCAACCGTAAGACTACTACTGCACCTTATACACAATACAACAAAATGCAATAACTGTGTAGCTTAGAGCCAACCATAGGAGATATATTACAAGCATTTCAGTACAGACATACACCTATAATACTTAAGTATACAGTGAGGATATGAATAGCCATCCTCATCGGAGAACAGCAGCGAAAAACCAATACGGCCATGCTGTCTCGCGTGTACTCTGTACTAAATAGTTTATATTATTACATAGTATAGGAGCAGTGTGGAGAGGATGCGAATGCCAAAGGAGTAGCTCGAGGCAACTTTTAGGCAACGCTCTGGCTATGGAATCTTGAATCGTCTGACGATCATTACCATGCTTATTTGTTGATATACATTTCGGTCTATTTTTACGGGACCACTATTTCCTTTTTGGCAGGAATTTTTGTTTCCTCCGTTTTAGTCAATGGGATTTGCAAAGTTTCTTCCGTTCATTAAACTATTTTTAGAATGCATTTCTTTTCGTGCTGTAGTTATCTACTACGACGCTCCCTTTTGCTGCTTTCTCTTTCAGGTTCTGAAAATTAGATCGGAACCGCAGAAGCCAACTCTCTGGACTGGATGGGCGCATTCCAAACAGCGTCTTCTCCTATATTCCACAGATGTGTACTTGAAACGAACTTATAATGAAAAAATACCTCTACGTTGTCCAAATGAAGTTTTTGAAGTCAGTGATTCCCTTTAGCCAATTATGTAGAGTCGCTGTAGCTTCTCGCTGGCATTTTAGCATTAACATTGGAGATAGCAAGAAATAAAAGATTTCTGAATTGGTTGCTGCAACTTTGCTTATTGAGACGCTAAGCAAATGTTAAAGAATTATCGGAATCGTATTCTTTATACTAATTGTCTTTTGTGGATAAAACACTCATTCATTGATTCATTCTGGATAGGAGCGTATCCCGCCAAACTCTGATTCATTGAGAAAGAGGCAGCGTAATCTGTCTTTCTTATGAATGAAGAATCGAATCGGATAAAATATGTGTATGATGTGTTCATACATAGTACATAAACACCAATCATGTCAAAACTGCGTGACTACTTCAGAGTTCAGGAGCTTGATGATAGGCACCAGAGTGAGAGAAGTAAGATTACATTATGTCGAAGGGAATGATGTGAGTTGCGAGAAAGAAAAATTGCGAAACGAGAGAATTTCCAAGCCACTGGAAGAGAAAGAGAAGAACAAGCCAAAATTTTGCAAATTCACATGATGAGTGTTTGCAACTTGCATACGTAAACTGTAGAAGCAAATTTCTCTGTGTCGCCCCCAATCAGATTGAATCGCATAACACTATATTGCACTCTGTGGAGAACAACCTTGGCTCGTGACTAGTAGAGTGGTTCCCTCTTAACGACATTTGGACATTGAATAAAACCTTCACTAGTAAATTGTAGATAGCTCATAACGTGACGTATTTTTTGCTTACAATAAGAATTCGTCATCCTAATTAGCATTTAGTAATTAACAAAACAAAGGATGAACGTATTGAAAAAGAAATTAATCTCACAGTTAATTTTGTTCTATAAAATTCAATGTGGTCTGTAGTGATAAGAGGAATTGGATGAATGAATAAGTACGTGGAGTACACAACGTTGACAAGTGTCGTAATTGTTTTCATTAAGAATTGAATTCCACGTAGCAGCTAAATGTAGGCAAGAAGTGACAAACGTGAATCTGCTCCAATTATAACATACAGTAAGTAAGTATAATACTATGTACGCGCCTTTGCCGCCTTTCCTTCCAATTTTCTCCTTTTCGTTTCCTAGCCAATCATCTCTTGAGTTGCCAAGGTCGTAATCAGAAGCTGGACCTAGACCATTAGTATGAATTTTGTACTTAAAGGTTGCTGCTGTTCGCTCTTAAATATTATTACGTTTCATCTGCCCCAACGATCACGTGCTATTGCTGTGTCTGTTTTTCATTTATTTTTAACACAATTTATTTATTAATCAATAAGTTGTACTAATTTAAAAATGAAAATCAAGTACACACTGTTTCAGATTCCACCGAGGAATTAACAGCAGTACACTCACGTAATCGACACTCAGGCCTACAATGTAACACGAACATTTTCACGCAATTAAATTAGATCGCTGTGTCGCTGTCCATTCCACACTAAATAATGCCACAATTCACAAGCTACAGAAAACCTAAGAACAACAGTTCAAGTGAAGAAATGCTTTGCTGGGTTAATGAATTTCTCTTCCATTCCTTAGTTTACGTGACAATTTTACAGGTTTGTTCTTGTGGTAGTAGAGTATTAATTGTTTGCAAATTTCGTGCAAACTATATATAGTTACAAAAAATCTACGCTTTTTTATCATTATATAGTAAATATAGAGGAAGTCAAAGAGTTTTACTAGCATGTTAAAGTTATTGTTTTACATTGGATATAGAAACTTTTTACCGCGGCAGTGTTTGATGTAATGGTGCACCTACACCTGATTTCACTTTAATGAAAATTAAAACATTTATGGATATTCACCTTTCCTATTTGTATTCTTAATTCAATATTCCTATGTAGTGTTCCAGTTACACAGTTGTAGCACTAAAAATATTCCCTGTTGCCCTAAACTTTCTTGTCTCATTGTTAACACCCGTGTAAAAAAAAGCTATCAGAACCCATGGGGATAGCCATAAACGACCATCGGCAGCAGTACCTTTCCCATGAATTCATATGAGCTGCTTATCAAAATATTTAAAGGTTCCTCATAGGATCCTGTGATTTCCTGTATGAATAAATCCAGGAAAACCCATGGGAACATCATGACTTTTAGCAACGTGCCCTACACCCATATATATCTAATATAGAATTTGGCAAAATCAGTTGATAAAAATAGTTGATTTTCCTTTATTAATCTAATATCAGAGCTATAATTAAACACAAATGGGAATTTTACAAAAAAAATTAAGATTAAAAATAAAAATAATAGTAGCGAAATGTTTATACAATTTAGTATGGAAGCTGTTAAAAACTAATATTATATTTAAACTACTTTTAATTTAATCCAAATAAAATTTTAAAACCAGCATAAGGAATTATAATGTCGCACCACAAGCACGTACACTTTATCGCTGATTTCAACACTTTAAAAAAAATCTTGAATAATCTAATACTAAAATAATTTAACTCTTTCACAATTTAAGATTACAATTAATAATAATTCTAATTATTTACTACACTGTGCGTACCGATATTAAAGAGCCGGTACCTGTACAAAATTGAGAACAACTCAATAAATACACACTTTCAGCCTACATGAGCAAATTTTTTATAGAGAAAGATTAAAAATTTCGTATGGACTACAGGAATCGAACATGCGATTTTCTCTTTCCGGGCTACACACCCACCATGAGTCCGCCACCATGCATGTTCTTATTTGAAACAATTTTATAATCATATATAAATAATGTTGAGTAGTAGATGGTTAACGGTAAATTGAAGTTGTTTACTTTTCGGCTTGAATGCTTAAAATAGACTTGCGCAGTTTACAGCCTTATTTGGCATTAAATTATGCATCGTAAGTATTCACAAGGGAAATTGAGCAGAATTGCATATGATAAATGTGCACATGGGAATTTTGGTAAGGTACGCCCAAGTAGTTAGTAGTATGGGAAATTTGGTACAACGGCTCATGTGAGTATGCTCACAAAGGAAGATATAGTGTAGTTCCCATGTAAACTCGTCACACAAGAAAAAGATAAATACATACGCACCTATTTAAAATAGGTGCGTATGGGATCTGATGTGTTGGACAATCTCCCATGGGTTCCTCGATCCAATTTCTATGCGGGCACTTTGTTGTGTGCTTTAGTAATGAATGAGACTAGGCTGATCCTTTGAAGCATGCTTACTTGAAACGGTCTATTTATTAATGCCCTAGAAAATATTGGGAACTCTACTTTCTCGTTAATTAATTCCGTTTATGTTTTCACGATTTCAGTCTAAACTTGATTCCTCAATTTTTGAAGTATTAATAGACTGAACTCTGCTACGGGGAAGTTAAACTTTCTCTAGTGCCCGTACAGTGAAGTAATAGACAGGATTCAGTTTCATTGCCTTCCGGCCCAAACAGCTTATCATTAGTCAACCAACGAGAAATAGAATAACAGAAGAAAAGCTTAAAACTCTAGAAATTTTGCCTGCAGCAATTCGTAAATGTTCGGTAGCAGGTAAAGGAGATCTCACTTGATGAAGTGTACATACATCTTACTAATTCAGAGAAAGTATGCGTACTTTTTTCCAAGAGATCAATTAGTTAGAAATGTTTTCCTTTCCATTTATTACACTTCCTACTTATCTATCCTATTTATATCCCGAAAGAGTAGCTTCCACCGATAAGTGGAATTCGTTTCACATTGTGCCACCCGCATGAGGTCTGCCTTATTGTTAGATGCAAGCAATGCCCACTCATACTCTCAAATGAGGTTCAAACAAAGTCAACACTCACTCAAAAAGATAGTGTCGAAAACCCTTTGATCTGTTCACAGCTATAATTGCAAATTCGCATACCATTAACAGAGAAGCCCCTACTATTGTGTTTATATGCATGCAAACTGAAATCTGCCTGTGTAGATAGTGGTTATACATGGCACAGATCTAATCATTAACTGCACGTATTAGCATAGAATGTTCATAAGGAGCTTTGGAAGGTCTGAAAATTGAGAGGGGAGGGAGGTAGGAAGTGAAAACCAGAAAATAAATGGATGGCTCACTGACATAATTTGATACTCTGTCGAATGGACAATCCCGAGCCCGGCACTTGTTTAAATATATTTGATATACTTATATGTACATAAATTATATTTATACATATAAATGTATGATTGCTCTCTCGCTCATGGCAAGTAGGAATATCATCTTTGTTAATGAACTTAAATGCTCGAAGGAATCTGCTACACATCGACAGACTGTAGATCAATTTCGGTGATGGGAATGAGATTTTTCCTACTGTCTCACCAGCAGCCACTGCGTAACGTGTACGCGGCAGGAAATCCCAATTTGCTGACTATATTTATGTATTGCTATAATATGTATAGCTATAATATGGGCGATCCTCATTGCTGAGAAATATTGAGCGCTCCATCATATGTAATTGATGCGACCCTCTTGCAATTCTGTGCCGTGCCAAGCATGCATTAATAATGCAGATTTAGTGTACACAAAGCCGTACTCCTATAAGCATAGATGCTTTTGTGCTGTGTGGATAGGAAGGGAGGGCTTGTGAGTAAAAGTAGTAGGAATAAAAATGAGCTTGAACTTCCCAACGCCATTCCCGGATATAAGCATTTGGTATATGTGCTATATGCAGTATAATGTGTAGAGATATGTACATACATAGTCAAGTGTTTATGTATTTTCTTTGCCATTTGGACGATGTCAGTTGACAGGCTCGTTGCTCCAGTGTATGCTCATGTGATGGATGTCTCTTTCTCGTGACACTGTAATAATATCTGTGTGGAAAGAGTGTGTGACATGCCGTTGTTGGTTGTTGCCGGGAACGAGGAGGAAAGAAAATTGCATTTATGATAGTTCAAACAGAAATCCGTTCCGCACAAAATATTGAAGTGAAGTGATAAATGATGAGAAGTACTGCTTACGCATAGTAATTCCATAGTTTTCATGAAATCCTCAGGTGCAGGTATATATCTGTACATATGTATCTCCATGGAATAAGTCAGCATTTTTAATTATAAATTGGTAATATTAATATTTGTATTTATTCAGATTGGGCTCATGAATTCCAGATACTTGGATGAATCAGATATTATGTGTGTTGTGTGTGTGTGTGATGGTTGTGAGATGGGAAGAGCAGAGTCTGGAGGAATGCCGTTGACAGGAGAGAAAGTAGAACAATGATGAGAACGTGATCATTGTAGATGGTAGGAAGTGTGTTAATAATCGTGGGAACAAGTTGTATGTTGGTTTTTGGGAGGCGCGCTAGAGCGCTGGACTGTTGTTGAAAACAAAGATAAATTTTGAATGCAGGGGGAGACTGGCTAGTGGCCTGGAGCGAGTGGTTGAGTATTGGATGCAAAGTCAAGTGAGCTGAAGATGAGAACTGGTGAGAGATGGATGGACGGCTAGTATATTGTCGGTGTGAACGAGAATCAGGCTAAGGCAACGTTTACATGGACATAAGTATATATTAGAACGAATGTGTGTGATACTTGGGTAGTCCCAGGCGGGGAAGGTGCAGGCGGGCAGGAGGGGCGGGAAAAGCCGCAGGGGGGTCGATCGATCTCTTCCATGAGGCATTCTCGACTGTGATGATTGCGTGGGAGGAAGTAGCAGCCAATCCTTATTCGCTCGAAACTTTCTTTGGCCACTATAAAAGTTTTCTCTGTGAAAAGGGCTCACTAACTCCCCGATTCTCCGATAATTCGGACGAGCCCTCTCCACTATTCCAACACTAGTATCATTATTGTATATAAAATTTGTCTAGAGTCACCCGTACGAAACATACACGTTCCGCCACTCACAGAGTCAACACGTACCAGTACGAGCACTCGCACTTGCACCGTAGCAGCCACAGTAATCTCACCGTTAGAAATTTCTGCACAGCGTCTCTGTCTCTCTCGTTCTCCTACTTTCTCCAGTCTATGTTCCAGTTGTCAATTGGCCCCAGTCTCTTTCATTTCTTCACTCGCAGTCAGATATTCTCAGTTCACTCTCTTGCCTGCCTTTCTCCTTATTCTTATATACTTTCTCCTTGCAACCGACAACACAAACCCATCAACACAAATCATTCTCTCTGTCTAGTTAAACAAATCCTCTAATTAAGCCCCATCTGCATTCCTGCAAAACTTCATATCGTATACAACTACTAATATCACTACTGCTCCACTGTTCTCTCAACTGTATCATCATTATCATCATCATCAGCATTCTCTTTGTACACACACACACACGCAACATACACGTACAACCAACTTATTTGGAAAACTTTCACTCCAGTTTCACAAGAACACTTGTACTTGAAGAACACTCACTTCCAATTCTCGACCAACCGACTCAGTTGGACATATCGCTTCACTTACTCTCAAGATCAAAGCAAGTTGCACGTATAAATACATAAGAACATACTTTCACACATTGTGCATACTTTATATACAAGGATCGCCGTTGAACTGAGCAATAGAAACACTTGGCCACCGTTATATACACAGCACACAAGTACAAGTGATTACATATACACAATTCAGCCAAGAATATTTACATACAACTGTTTGTAGATTTCCTGAACTTTCACTTGACTGCTCACAGTTCCTCGTGTGGAAGTCTTCCTGCCAAAATAATCTGTCATTCTCGACTGGAATTCCACATTTACCCTGAAAGGACTGATCTCGATACAGAAGAGCAGAAAGGTAATGCAGCCATTCATTCATCAGTAAAAAGTAGAATTCTATGAGTTGCACCGAAAATAATGTTACCCTTTCCATATTCTTAATATAAATAAGTAAGTAGAAGCATGTAGTACGTCATTACAAGATTGTCGAATTTCAATATCTCCGATATCTCATGCCGTTGTGTATGTAGCATATTATTTATATTGTTGCAATCATTGATGAGGAATGGAGCCAACGTGAGGCTGATTCACGACACATACACAAACACGCACACGAATGCAAACACAGTTCTATAAGAACTTGTAAGCTAGGAGAGGACACAGCTTGAATATGTGAATGACTGTGAAGGCAGTGAATGCAAGCAGTCCAGGCATCATGAATCCGTCTAATAATGCAGTTCGCTTCTCGTTTCAATATTAAAGATCATGTGATACTGCATTAGTCAGAGGCAGTGTGCTACCCTTCCAACAACATGCATATGTACATACTACTATAGCTATAGTTTCCATTCATGACTGTTTGTAGACACGTTCACGAACTTGTAGAGAAATGCATTAGCAATGTTAAGTGAACGGCGACAGAAGTTTTTTCCTCCTACTCTCACATAAAGGAGGCAGAGCGGCAGAACTAGAAAAAGCTTTCCGCGTATAAAAATAGTAGTAGTAGTAGTAGATGTAAGAACGAGTGTATTAAAGTTGATGTACCAACGTCTCGTTAGCATCGAAGCGGGCTAACGAGAACCACACCGTATGTCTCTATGCATAAACAACAGGAATATATGTAGCAGCAGTGAGCGTCCAAAGACACAGCAGTGAAAGAAAGGAGAGCGAGATAAAGAGAAAGACAAAGATAAAGAGAAAGAGAAAGAAAGTAGTAAGAATGTGAGATATGGTGGTTGGTAGCGGTGATGGCTGAGTCCGAAGAGGCAGTGTATGATAAGTGGACAGGATAGATATTGGAACTGGATGTATAGTTGAGATAGATAAGTAAAGCTGTTCTGATGGCAGCCACTTCTGTCTATGAACGCTGAAAGGTCACAAGAAGCCGTACACAGAGAGTCTCAAGACGGTAGGAGTAGTCCGATATCCGCAACAGCCACGAAATCAACAAGTTTGTCAAATTAACCCTTACTATTTCTTGTAGAGACTCGTTACTGGATCTTTGCTTTGCATTTGCTTTCACCAGCTTTCACTGGCTGGCCACACACACAGAACAGAGGAACAAGCTGAGAGTAGATGTGGTGGCTGTAGCATTGCACGTAACGTAAGCAACACTTTGTACTAATTCATTTAAGCGGAGTCAATGCTTGCCACTTTATTGAAGTGGCCCACCAGGAGATAATCCTCACAGCATTGCATTTGATGTATGTAAAGCTGGTTAGCTGGAAAGACGTGTCACGAATATAGACCAGCACCAGTTAATGAATGCAGTGAAACTAGTCAAACTAAAACTACACTCAATCCGCCTACACAGTACGTGGAAACACTAGAACCTTATCGTCTTTGTCAGCATCCCAGTTCTTTCTGTCATTACCAGAAAAACTTCAGAGACAGTTTTTCTCCCAAAAAAACTTCATTTTTTATTACATCGGATAGATTGTAGTACGCGAATTCGAATGGATTCATTCAAACTACCAAACTGTCTTGAGTTCCGCCAACTCGATTCTTTCGGCAGAATGACTTTTTCAAGAGTTGTCCTCACTGCCTCCTCAGCATCACAGTATTTCTGTATAATTTCGTGATCATTGAAGTGTGAATGGCGTGCATACAGAATTCCTGCGAATTCAAACGGGTATTTTTTTTTGCTAATATCGGTTTTTCGTTTGAAATCAGATTAAATATTTTGCAGATTGTGATGATTCCCTTTAGAATTCCTATTCAAATGGCTGCAGATCTGATTAGGATTGTTACTGTAACATATCTTTTGGATGTATACACAAGTGTGGGCAAAGGACTGCAAAGGATGGCACATGTGGGAAAATAAAGTCTTGAGATGAGCAATGAGCCAGGGGATATACAAATATGCATTGGTAGTAGCCTGTGTGTGTGTGTGATGATGGTTGTTTGCTGCGGCTTGTTCCTTCTAACGTCAACCATTTGTCTTTGGTGATAGAGCGTTGTGGTTAGTCGGTCTACCTATTGTCTCCAGTGTACACATAAAAGGATTAAAGCATTGGCCCCCACGCTCACACAGATACTGGCCTCAACCACCACCGCTGATCTGATTGTTTAAATAAGTTCGACAACATTTTGTTGCGAATAAAGTTTACTATCTCAAACACAAACTTTTAGCGAATGCTTTGGCACGTTTCGGTAGTCAAAAAGATTTTCTTTATGCTTGATTTTTTTCTCGTGTCAACGTAGACGATAATTTATTGCTATGAATTCAATTTATACTCTAAGTGGGCATCTACAAATATGCACTTGATTTTGGCCTACCGATTCATTTGGCTCTCGTGCTACATTATGTTTTAGTTAGACTTTTGATGGAATAAAATTTAATGCTTCTGAGAAAGTATCTGAAGCAAAGATTCAACTCGCTCAAGTCAAACCCATAAAAGAGGCTCACATTATTATTATCTTTGTGATATTTCATCTGGCTATTAATAGTGGCGTTATACTGGACATACGTAGAGGTTTTAGTGGTGAAACTGACGCAGTGCTTCCATAGATTTAATCTTTACACGTTTTACTTACCTAGATTGTATTTCTAGAATTAATTACCTTCGTGTACGCTAAAGAGCTTCTCTAGTTTCTCACGAAGAATAATGAAGAAACGGCAGACTAATGATTTTTTGTAGTTGGAAATTTTGCAAGACTGTTTCATGCCTTCTTTCTGAAAGATGCAGACTTTTCACTTTGTGACTTAATGGTTAGAATTCATGAATAAAGGATGAATTTATCGTAAAGTATGAAATATCTTCCTTATCTAGTAATTTGGTTAGCAAAAGAAACAAGATTCTCAAAAGTCAAAGGTTTCATAGAAATCGGGAGTACTGTTTCAGCAATGGAAGCATCCTGTTTCATATCTGTTGTAAGACTCACTTGAATGCTTTCCCAATATCAAAGTTTCATGGGTTAGGTAACTTGTATTTACCTGTAAGGTGGAATTTACATGGGTCATTCACTGTAGTTGTGTGGGTGTGTACAATATCCTATTGTATAATAAAAGAGAAATTACAGTATGAAAACAAAATCACTTGCTGGACAAACCGAAAAAATGGGGATTCTGAACAGTACGAGAATCAAATTACATTGAGTACTTATCCCCTATAATATTATTGTTCGATGTGGTTTTCAGTAGAACAGTAAATTCAGCAGGTTAGTCACTGATATCGTCTACATGTAAACAGCCCATATAATTACGGTGCATTCGGAAGTAAAAGATGTTAAATACTTGCTGTGTCGTTATTGAGCTTTATTTTGTGCCGTTTCGCATTCCGGAAAAGAACTCGGTGCTGTCGTACTGCATCTCAAATGTCCAGAGAGAGTGACTGTTAATGATATGATATATATGTAGCAGCGAAGATTTGCAATTTCGTTCCGAGAATGCACCGAAAATATCAAATTTCATTTGCAAAAATTAATTCTTTGTTGCACGAAATAAGTTTTGTCTAGTGCGAACCAGAATTTCTTGAGTAATCTCTTGAATACATTTATGTACGAAATCAGATTTCGATTTCGGATTCCACAGAAAAATATATTTTCTCGTAATGTGAAACTTGATAAGTGCACATTTTCAGATTCATGGTATCATTTTCCGTTTGCTGAATGCTTTATTTCGCTTAATTTTGTGTATTTGCACTTGTCCATCTCCATTGTCACAGTTTTTCCACCAAAACGAAAGTCTTCATTTATTAAGGGATAAGAAATTTGATTTAAGAACAGCAAAAAACATTTGATACACTGTGGACACATTGGCATTGTTAGTGTAAATAATTGTTGGAAGCTAAAGGCTGTATAAAAAGTCATAGTCGTGGACCTTCTGTGTATAGTTATTTCTTTTCGCATAATCCAGCCAAAGTGCTGTTGTTAGAAATCCTATTGTGAAATGTCGATAGGATTGACAGTGGTAAATGTTTGCTGGTAACTCCTCCTTTCGCTATAACTGAATCACTTGTTGTAGTAATAATCCCGCCATTCTCCCTCCCGTCTTTATATACAGTCAATAAATGCTCCTAACTGAAAGCAACTTACAGTAGGATTATAGTCGTTCATAGTTCTGTGTCATTCAATTTAAATTTTATCGCCCGCTAAAACAGTTGCATTATCCAAAACACTAGCGTCGTCCTGTGCACTTCTTGTAAACGAATAAGTTGAGCATGTGAGCAGCCTGCAAATAGTTACTTGATGCTCTGTGATGCAACGCTACAAAAATTATTCCAACAAAACCTTGGGGTAACAAAAGGCAAAGTTACATTCACTGTATACACACAGTTCCTATCAGCCAGAAGTGTGACACAAGATAACGACCATTTGCTAACCAGATGCATACACCACCATGTTATTAGTGAAAGCCCATAAACAATTTTAGCACCCATTTGACATTCGAGACTCGACTCAATTAGATTTAGTTGCTTTTAGATTGACATTCAATTCCTGTCGTGTCGTATAGCTAGTGCTTTATGCAGTTATCTTTCCTACAATGAAATGAACACCTTTCGCATTTGTTCATTCGTTTACATTCATGCGGGTAGGCACTTCAAGGACAGATTCATTTTATAGGGAACGTCAACTACTCTATAATCCTATAATGCGTAAAATCAGATCCAGAAATTTATTCTTTTTTTACGTGACAAGTAAATTGTAAAAATTCCTTGTATTATTTCTATTGTGTAATTTCACAGTTGTAGGATAATGTGTACAAGTAAATTGTTTCAACTGGATCACTGTGTTCACGATATAGGCCAACGGTAGAAATGCGAACGAGTGGGTTGATCAATCGACTTTTCGGGAGATGATCTTTATGTAGACCTATAATTTGTACTTGGTATTTTAATTGGTTTGTGCTCTTCTATGTGATTGCCAGTTTGAAAGGAACCAGTAAAATTAAAACAAGCAATTAAGTTAGGTGAAAGTACAATGAGAGAGAAACTTGTTGGGTTGAAGGTTACATGGTCATGATTCCTAAAAACCTGAAAACCCATTGTAGCGGCCAATTGTGTATATCATATGACTTTAGAAATGTAGCACAGAGAAGATAGAGACGGAGTGAGAGAGAGGAAGAAAGTCAAAGTAAAGGGAGTGCCTGCAACGTAAAATTAAATCATGCCACTCCTTTCGTGAACAGCTCAGAGTATTCGTCAGCAAAGAAACTGGGAGCTCTTTTATCATTTGTTGTATTTGACGAAAGTATGAGGAATCTGAGCAGAGAGAAGCTGTAAGTGAAATGTGCAGTTGTGTGGGAGGACTGGGGAAATTATAGATGCATAAGATCATTCTTCCTCCCATCACTCACTTCAGTTTAAGTTAAGAGCATGATTATACAAGGAAAATGTAATTATTCTGATGGAAGGCAGGCAACCAGTCAGGAAAATGCCACCACTGGTAGTAATACTACTTATTAGAAGAGAATTCCCCTGCACTCACAGTCAGTCAGCACGACAAACGTCAAGCACACGGACGCAGCACGGAGTAAGCACGGAGAAAGTATGGGGAAAGGGAACAATGAGCATTCGGCCAAACTGAACTACAACTGCAGTCAAGAAGTGCTCATATCACAGTCTCACAGTCTCACAGTCCACATGCAAAAGCACCTACGTAGGTAGTTCAGGCCAGACTCACCACTTCAACTTTGTACTTTAAATTACAGTAGAGTTTTTTTCAGATGGCTGATGCAATGACTGCCTTTATGACAATGGTTATGAGAAGGGAAAGAGAATGTGGGCGCCCGGCGGCTACTACTTACTTACACTGCAAAAGATGGAAAATAGTGAGATGTAGATAAAAGCCTCTGTCTGTGCACAAACGGACTCACTCTTCTCACACACCAATCCACATATTTACTACTTCGTATACTGATATGTACACTGTGAGCACCGAATGTACGTCTAGTCCTACTACATATACTTATTTATATGTACGTACACAATGAAACAATCTAACAATAAGTGCATTATATGTACGTCTTGCAGCCACAGTAGATAGGTATATATCCACTAAGTAAGTTGCAAACATCTTCATTCTTCCTACCTTATGGTGTGCAGTAATATGCAGAATACAGACTCCAACATTTGGATATTAACTGTATAAGTATGCATACATAATACATACATAGGAGACTGTCGCTAAGTTGGAACTCGGTGAGTGTTTGCTTGCAATTTCTTCGAAAGCCTCTCACCGACTCACTGGCTGCAATTGCGTATTACAAGTTTACAAGGGAATCGTGCCGTGTATAGGACGCAGAGAGAAAGGAAACCAACATTGACAGAACTTAGCTGTTATATGCTACTGCTGCTCCGTTGTTTGCCAGATTATAGATATTGTGTGTATCCAGCGAAGCTGATTGAAATTCAAATCACCACAATACAATTTCAGACACTGTGAGATGCTGCCTTCCAATTTGCACAATTCCAACTGTGCATACAACTTCTACAGAGGATTCTCTCAGCATTAACTCGCTGGAGAATGTTGCAAAGATTCTGCTCCACTGTTTCTATGTATTATCTCAGTATACCCCGAATTGTACATTAACGTTGCTGGTCTCATGCATAATTAGTTCATAGTTAGCAATACATTCTCAGATAGAATCGCTCCAAGTTTCTTCGACGCCGCACACGATTTTATTTTTAACATACATACTGTCTGCACATAATTAATATAGAAATTTTCTAATCAGAAGAGGTCCCGTTTACATGCACAATCCAAACTTATTCATATTTAGGAATAAATACAAGATTGAGTTCTGTAAAAAGTTTACCATGTGAAAGGAATGCAAACATAGATTGAAGAAGACAAGGTCAAAGTTCGTATATAATCTGTTTTTCTTTATGCGTGAAAGCTCTCTTGTAAATAAGTTGGAAACAAGGATATTACATTTTGAGGCAGTAACAGTATTGACTACACGATTAGATCTGCAGTCATTTTTGGATTTGTGATCGTTTGCAGCGAGAATCACTTAGATCCCATTAGGTTAAGCTACAGGTTCCCCAGAGTTTACTTTAGATTCTGAGCAAACCATCTTTTGCCTCCAGCTAAGTATCAATATTTTTCGCCCTTCAATATGATGATAACATTACCCTTGAGTTTTGCTGCTAAACCGTGTTTGCTACTTCCTATGACACAAAGAGAATGTAAAATACACAAGAAGTATAATTTGATAACGTTACTTTAATACTTGCACAACAAATAGCTCTCTTTCTTTCTCCTGCCCGTCGCTTGCATGCATAATGCAAATTTGCCTGTTCAAAGACGTCATTAGCAATTATATTTGCACAAATGCGCAATGAACAGCAAATTAGGTGAGTAATGCAAATCATAATTTTCACACCGTCAGCCTACGCTGCTTCAACGATTTTTGCTTGCTTAATTACTTCTAGCTTCAGGTGAATGAACGCTAATTTACCTACCTTTACGATCTGCATTATTTTCCTAAGGCACATTGTAGCTAAATCGAGTGAAAGCTTGACAATAATAACTGAACGTTATGCAATGTACGATATTAGACATGGAATGTTTTTGTTTTTGAATCTTTTTTACTTTTACTTTTACTAGGTGGCATCTAAAATAATTTTACATATTTGCTAAAAATTGTTAAACTAAAAAACAATTATTATTTCGCCATTTATCATAAAATTTTGTCTCAATTTGATTCTTTTATTTTGAACAAAAGGAAACCAATCATTTCTGCGTATTCAAAGTGTTTTTCTTTTGCTATCATATTTGTTACAGATGGAATTATTGAGGGCAGACTATGAGGCGCACACAATAAATCACAAAGTGTCTGGTGTATCTGGCTTTTCTGTTTTCTACAGATAAGTGGAGCACTGTGAATGAATTCAGAGATCCTTGCATTAGAAAAATAGCTTTTATTTACAAGGAAGTGTAGAGGCAGAGTGAGATTGGGGGAGCGAGGCGTAAACGTCAACTGTACACACAGCCACTGGCCGAATACAAAACGAAATGGACTTAAATATTTCGGTTAGCGCTCTTTGCCCCAATGTTGCATAGATATCTAATTTCAAGGAGTGACTTGATGACTATGTTGATTGAGAGTCTGTTCCACTCGGCACTCCTCCGGCTGCAGAGTGGCTACTATGCTTTCCCTGACTATAATTAGCACTAAAATCGCAGTCTGCTTCTCTCTCTGTCTGTTATAGTCGGATTCATTCTACTCGGATGAACTTTCAGAAAACAGTTAATGAATTCCTAATAAGGACGACTGGCTGCTACTATTAGCAGTGGTAGTAGTGGCAGTAGTGGCAGTGGTGGCAGTAGGACACTCCTTCATTAACAAA
>JABASC010001704.1:0-21484 GCA_019776185.1 Plutomurus gul | reverse complement strand
ATTACATTTCCAGGAAAAGGCACTGCTTTTAGAATTCACAGTATAGTGTTGGGTGCATAGATGGCTAAGACTTATTAATGACCGTGCTATATTATATGCCAGTGTGCGGCCGGATACATAGGCTCCTGAGCCTATTTAATAAGGATTAAGAGCCATCCATGAATTATGATGACAACGTAAGGGGTGGCTGAATGTAGTTCCAATGTCGCCAATTGTGTTGAAGGGATGGTGTTGTATCATCCGCCATCAAAAATCACCACACGCTCCAACACTTTGCATGCATACTAAAGAGGGGCTTCACCAGAGGTGTATCTAGGGGGAGCGAAAGTGCGTGATCGCCCCCTGAAAGAAAACTAAAAAGGAAAAGGTAAAAATAAATGCGAAAAATGACAAATTTTCTCACTTGTGATGCAAATTCTGTGAAGATGTTGCCGCAATATGATGGGTTTCTTCGTATATTGGTCTCGTGTCCTCTGAAAATTTTTCTAGATCCACCACTGGGCTTCCCGTCGAAAATTTAATGAATGTACCAAATCTCCACCTGTGGACTAGTCTATTGCAAATATACCTTACAATATCGTATGGATTCTGAGATTCAATCAATATATAAGGTCTATTGCCGATGGTCACGAGAGTTTAGTAAACATTACTAAAACTTCGGACTAGGGAGGTTCACATTATTACCGCCTGAATTGTGCAACATTGTTTTCTATACAACAATTTTAGAAATATGCTTAACCTTCAAAATGTAAGAGGGGAGTCTGCAGCAACAATCAATGAAATATTTGATCATCGGCAACAAACTACCTGTGGACTAACGTACGTATGCTGTTTTTGAAATTGTTTTAATTATTTGACATCAAAAGTTATAACTATTTAATTTAATTGGCACAACGGTTTATTAATTTAATACATCTTATTTAAAGCTAACTTCCAATGGTCGAAATTTCTCGCATGATGACGAAGACAGGAGTGGGGTCAAAAATTGTCATCCAACGGGGGTTGTAAAATAACATTTTTGTCATAATTGATGTACAAACCCTAACTTTTATGTGGTTTGATGGGAATGCGTACGTACCACTGTTGACTTTCCCAATAACACGATGTTCGGTGTATCGTGCTGCATTTTCCAATTAGTCAAAGGCTGGTTTGCCTACGGGGTTGTACTTACTGTACTCTTCCACTATTTCTACTTAAAATAATTGACATAATAATCGATCCAAGGTGAAGTTAAAGTTTTTTAAGTTGATCTCAGATACAAGTGCACAATATACAACACGATAGTTGAACCCAGATTTTGGTTAAAATTGTTTTCATTATTGAATAGGCTGGAGTAAAATTGCGACATGGCAAGCCGAATGGATGATCAAAATATGAAGGTGGCGCTGGGGAACCTCTTGGTAATGTAATTCTTCGCCGATTGTCAAAATTATAATATGATTTTATTATAACGTATAATCCGAACGGGTGCGTGCACACATGATGTCTAATGAGGTTTGTAATAAATGAACGGCTCTCGCGCTCATTGTCTATGCTGTGTCATCAGAATACTCGTAATAAGGGTACGAAAAAGATTTGTACGATATTTGAAGGTTTTGAAAAAAATGAAAAGTCTAAAAAGTAAAGGGATGGATGTGCAAGGACCGGGGAGAGCATTTTTGCTTTTTAATGGTTCTACTTTCATGGTTTACAAAAATTTCTCAATGTACTTACCCACACTTTTTGAATTAAAATTTTGACAAGGAAGCACAAAAATTTCTAAAAAGTTATCATGTATCCTAGATCAACATGCATCTTGAATTCATAGTGAGCGGGTATTTTAAAATTCGATTGGTGGACCGTTCTCGTCGCACAAAAAGGTGTGCACCTCCCCTTGAATTTATAATTATTTTCATTTAAATGTTTTCATGTAAACTCAGGTGTTGGATATGGTGCTTTCGAAGCTGGTTCTTTCAAATCTGAAATCTTGTCGTCTCGTATCCTCGAAGTGGAATGAATTATCAAAAAAACACGTTAATAGATTAAGCGTTTGCAAAATCTGTAACCACATATTGGGGGCAAACAATGACCTGAAATCATTCAACAGAGACTTTGTCTCCCCATCGTCTCACATAAGACTCAAGAATTTCCACTTATTCGTAGGGCAATTTTCGGTGCGTGAATTGGAAACATTTTTCAACGATTGGGCTTTCATCCAAGAATTGACACTGGACTCGGTCACTGTTAAAGATGACTCGGGGGGTAGTCTGGATAAATACAATATCAGTTCTATTTTGACAGCATTCGACAATCTTTCTGTGCTAAATATTGTTTGTTTGAGGAAAACTACGATTGTCGTTCCGCTCAGTTACGTTGCAAGAGTCAAAAGTCTGTCACTCAAATACTGTTGGATCGTGTTCGATGCACGAATCGCTCCCACGAAGTTGATCGCGCAGTTCTACAGGGGTCTGCAGCGAAATGGTGAACCATTCAAAAGAAGTGGTCCAATTCTGAATTTAAACGAGTTCGTGGATATCACATATTTGAAAGAGTTAACTTTTTCTTCGCATTTTTATGATCAAACACTTTTTCGGTTGGATTTGACCGATTGCTTGCGATTAGAATATGTTGCTGTTGGTTGGACAGAAGTCATTGGTTGGAACAATACTAATTTGTCCTCACTGAGCAGAGCTTACATTTCTGATGTGCCATTGGATCTCTCAGATTTACCCCCCTCCCCCCTCGTAGACTTGGATATCTCAGATGTAACTGACTTGAAGAACTCTGCCAACATTCAGCTAATTAATTTGAAACAGTTGGCTTTCAGCAAACAACAGCAATTTTCCTTTTTCACTCATTGTCCCAATTTGGAACACCTGAGAATAAAGAATAATAATTTCGATTTGGACAGCCTTCCAACGAGTGTGAGGTCGATGACAATTAGGGGTGTTTTTGAGTTTGTTGGGGGTGGGGGACGTGACGTGCAGCTGGACAAGTTGGTTTTTAACGATTTTGCATGTATACGGATAATAATTGGGAAGGCATTCAAAAGGCAATAGAAAGAGTAAACCCTGCGACTGTTGTTCTGAGCCTCGTTTGTAATTTGCTAAGCGGATCAACATGTACAGGTGACCTTAGTATTCTGTCAGGAATTGTTCAAAAGCAAATGAAAAAAGGAGGGAAATTCGTTCTAAAACTATGGGGCTGTAAATCAAAGCGGCTTTTAGCCATTCCATTCAAGGGGTGCGCCCCAGAAGGAGGCTTTTGCGACGAATGTCATATCTACGAGAATGAGTTCGGAAGGATGATTCCTGAGACGGATTATGAGCGTTGGTTTGGACTGCCAAATGAACTTCCCCTTAGAGCTTGGCATGGAGGGTATTAATTGTTTGCAAATTGTTCCAAGGACAAGAGCAGAGTATGGGAGAGTGCTGTCGGATGGAAGGTTCCGCGTTTAAACAATTTTCATAATTAATCTGAAGGATTTCATGTTATTTTTTGTACATTGTATTCATCAGGTTCTTAGGTACAAACTTAATTAACATTAGACGTTAATTTTTTAAACTGCTGTCGTGACAACATTTTATTTAAAAGCAATGTTTTGCCAATCGACAGCACCAGTGCTGTCGCTTGGAAATAAAAATAAAAGGACTCCTGTTGCCTCTAATGACCCATATTTTTCCAATTAAGCTTCTTGTTCCTCATTGAATACTCTGTTAAGAGTAATGTAACCGACCAACAGAGCTGTCGGAGAAATGGTAATGTTAATATCGCCATAAATCGATGAAGTGTAGAATTTGGAATACTTTGACTTTTGAAATACTACAAATGCTCCTCCCTTTTAAAACTCAACTGCAGCTTCGTTCCATTTTCAATATTTACTCCAATTGTGGTTTTTCGTGGACGTGACGTATCTATTAATACAATGTTTAAGACTCACGCATTTTTAACAATTTACCGCTTGCCAACCGACAGCACCATGACTTTTTATATTTGATTCAACCTCCCCAGGTGGTAAGGTATATTTGCATTTCAACTAATAACATCAATGTTTGATGCCTATACAATGTGTCAAAAAATTCTCAACTGTCAAGGGTTGCAGGAACGGCTCAAAATAAACATTTTCTGTCGATCAATGAAAATTTACTTTGGAGTGATTTTGGACTCCAAAGTCACTTTTTTTTAATTCAGCGTAGCACGGATGTTAAAAGTATTTCGTTACACATTGCATGTTCGGCAATATGAGTTTAAATTAAAAATTTCAGGTAAGATTAGCAAGGATTACTTTAAATAGTCTGAAGGGGGTGAACCATTATATTGCCGTCTGCAGTTTAGGGGGAGGCTAGTGAAAGTAAGACATGTGAAAACTGGGGTGGGGGTAAACGCGTCTTCGTAACTTGATCATTTAGTTTAAATTAAACTTTAATAAATTAGACAATGAACGGTGTAGAATTTAAAGCGCTGATTAGATATGCATATTGTTCGGAAGGCTTTGTACAATGATGTCAAATTAATTGTTAATAATTAATAAGTGTTAATAAAAATTGTTAATCGTGCTAAAAAATATTTAGTACTAATAAACTGTTAATTTTATTTAAACTTGAATTGTTTTGGAGGGAGTGTAGTTGATTGCGGGTTCACTATTTGACGATTGGACATTGGACCATCCCCCTAAAAAATATGCACTTTCAGAAATTTGATCTCGTTGTAAACTACATAATATCATGTTACCTCAAATTTACATGGCCGTTGCAATGCCCCTATCACTTTGTTCGGTTCGTTTCAGCCACTCACTCACTCCCTATCATCACTGTTGGAATTTAAAACGAATGCTCTGTAGTTTTTGTAGATGTTAAATACACGCATCACCCGAACTTTAATGCAGATATCACTCTGTAATGTGGTAGAGGTGCAGGGATTGCCCACAGGTATTTATACGAACTCAAACCACATTTCTTTATCTCTCCGAAGATTTTGCATAAAATATAACGAAATGCTGACCGCTGCCGCTGCTACTGCATGACCACTTATGTAAGTGGAAGGAATTGTACAATTCCTTCGTTGCTGGGTTAAGATGGCATAGAAAAGTCATTCATTAATAAATTTGATTTGACGCCAACTATTCAACTGCCGCAATACAAAATGTAAGTTATTATTTTTCCTTTTCATCCTTAATATTTTATATCCACCATCCACAACATTTAAATATATACAGTGAAGGCAATTGTAGCTTGAAATTTCCGTTTTAGGGATAAGAAAAATTTTAAAAAGGCACTGGGAGATATAATCAAAAGAATCAGATCGGAGTTGGAGACACTACGTACTACGTATACGTAACGTCGGTGCCTCCTAACGAGGAGAACCAAGTGGAACCGAGCAATAGAAAAACTAATCGAACAACAAAGAAGCTTTGATGCAATACAAGACCGACACTGGTGTTGAGTATAAGGAGTCGGATATGATTAAGAATTAACCCATGATTACAATTTTTCATGTTCTCATTAGCACTCACAATCAGATTCTCATACTAATTCGTTAAGTAAGAATGATATTATGATATTTTTCTCTTTGTAATAAATTGTTTAGTGTAAAGAAGTTTTGGTAATGAACACAAGCGAGTTATTTTACAACAATTAATCAGGTGACTCTTTAATGATTTTAATTTAAATGCTGCTATTATATTCACATACAGTTCTAGTTCAAAATTAGTACAAGTCACATTATGTATTATATTCTACGTTTGTTTGACTGGCATTTTATGATTTGATGGAAACATTCTACTTCTTGGCCCACTCATCCCGCTCTTTCTTCTCTTTTTCCACCTCTTCGAGATATGGTTTCAAGTAGTAGTCATCCTACACAGAAATTAACAATCGGTTAAATATATTTTTACATAATACATGAAATTATTACATAATAATGTTGGGGGAAAACAATTAAATATATGTGTGGTGTAATTCGAAAAGTCTTACATCTTCATATTTCTGCCACTGTTCTTGGGGAAGGTAAATTTTTTGAAGAGACAACTGCAATGCACGAATCATTCGGAAGTTTCTTTCATCCACTAAGTTTTGGGGAAGGCGGCGGAGAGCTTCCTGAACTTCTGGGGTCTCATAAAAGACATCATGGTATTTCAGTCCTGAATTGATGGTGAAATCAACAAATTTTGCAAATTGAATTTAAAAGTACAACAATAATTTGACCAACTGATGTACCGGTCGGTAGACATAAAGTTATTTACTTCAAATAATATCAAGTGTTTATTATTACCGTATCTGTTGAATCCAGATTTGTTGTAAGCCCATTTTCGAAGTGTTTCTGAAAAACAAATTAATTAAAACTTCCGAGTATGTGTTCACTATTTCTCATATAAACCAATATTCTAATAAATCAATACAACTTTTACCTCTAAAGCCCATTTGAGCCACTTTGGAAGCCATTTCTCAGAAAAGGAACTGGAAATCTTTATCCAATCTCCAATTTGAAACTTTTTTCCCGAAAAAATAAGTATGTGTTTTGCCTATTGCGCCAAATCTAAAATTACACATCACATTTTTCTACGAGGGTAAACTCAAATATTTTCCATAGCAGACACATAGACAGACGGGTTAAGAGAGAAGTTACCCGTAGCAGCGCCAAATTTGAACTGCTGATATCCAAGAAGGGGGAGTGTTGTTAATTCATGGTATTCAATATTGTATTTTCGACTTTTTGACAAATATTTTTTCGATGGAGGGGGTTACAGAAGCTAACGTTGGGGAAAGCGAATTAAAAGCAAATCACATCAACTGTAATCTCAAAACCGAAAATACTAGTCATTGTAACGCCGAAGACGAAAATAATTTAAAAAGTGATTCCGATAACTCTATCATCGGAAAAGAAGATGAGTTCATTATTTTTCACTGCATTGTATATCTGGGAGCAGCAATGATTGAGGTATTAATAATAATAATTAAAATCATTACTCAGATAAACTCAATTTCGGAACTGTGGTTATGATAGTAACTTTTAAATACTAATTATTGCATTTGTTTAATGATGAATGACAAATGGGTGGTTGTGGTGAGATTTCGTTGTTTACGACCATCTTGTCCCGGTTCGCCACCCGCTGTTCCAAATACGTTTCGTTCGTATTTCATGTAATGTCCCAGCTTTCGTAAAGCTCACATGAAATAATTATGACACAATAACACTGACCTGGGATATTTTCTGACCCTGTTACTGTGTTTCACATTGAGACAGTTATTAAATAAAACATGCTTACATTTTTAATGTTTTGTTTTAATTGTTAGCACAGCAATAAAAATAAAGGCATTGATTTTTCCAGAGATGAAAGAATCATTATAATTGAAAACTCTTTTGTCTTTGTTAATTATGTAGAAAAAATCCTTAGTTTATTAATTGTCTAATTTTAGCACATTAAATTTCCAGCTTGGTAATCTTTACATTTAATAAACTTTCAGGCTCCTCGGAATGAAGCTGAAATCCAAAAGATTATGTCCTTTTTGAATGAGAATTCTAGTGACAGTATGATGCAAGTATGTGTTTCTGTTCCACTTCATTCTGACGGATATGTTGTGTAAGTTTATTTTATTATTTATAAATGCAGCTAATGGCTACACATGTAATTAACACATGTTGTACCAAAATGAGTTACAATGGTGGAATGAATTTTTAATGAATACGATTACGTTTTTTTTTCAGGATTTACGACGAAGGTCAACAAGAAATCAGTCGTTTTCGAATCAATCAGATAATTTTCTTTTGTCGTGGTGCCGGTCAGGACGTTTCCTTGTTTGGATTTACATGCTCCCACGGAGCAAGTGTAGACTCTGTTATTTTTCAGTGCCATAGTTTTCTATGTCAGAATTCTGCTGCTGTCGCTAAAATATTCCAGTGCTTTGCAAAAGCATTCGTATCTCCAAGTGTTCCAAAAATGCCGCTCGAAAATCAAGTCGAGGGGGCCGTTGATTTACATGAAAATTGTATTTTTGAAGTTTCGCTAGAAATTAAGGAAGAAGATGGCAAGGTAATAATAACGTTTCAACTTGTTCGGAACGATTTAAATATTTTATTTTTTACCGGTGATATTATTTATGTATTGCAGGGAAATTACAATGCTGTGCCAAGAGATAAAGGATATTTTAAACTGAGAAGTTCAATCGGAAAGCAAATAGTTCTGACCGTACAACAAATTCCTGATATTTCCAAAGAGCTAATAATCGAAAGATGTTTCGGATTACTTCTTAGGTAGGAACAATAAATTATTATCACGCAATGTATACTGCCTTGACATTTTTTTTAAATGAATTAACTGATAATCCATTAATTTTTTCCGTATTAGTCCAGGAAGAAAAGTCCGTCATTCGGATTTTCAATTAATTGAAATGGTGTCTTGGTCAATCGGATCTGGTCAAGACAGAAAGTCATACGCCATCACGGGCCAATGGGATTGTTGTGATCCTGCATTTGAATCATTAAACTTGGAGACTGCAAAAGACTCGTACGTCTTTTTAACTGTTGCTGTGGATCTTGTCATGAAGGTCTGTAATAAATCCATTTCTGCATCCTAGTAATTACTATTTCCAGAGCTTGGATAATCCAAATTAAGGATTAACGAATTATTATTACTTAAATAATTCATTCCGAACATTTTTTACCAGAAATAATCCTTAATTCTTAATCCATGAAAAATTAATTAATCAATCCGGAATCATGACTATAGAATCTAATCTAATCATATATGAATAGAGAATTTTAGACCTTCTCTGTGCTAAAAATATGTAGGCCAATTAATATTTGAAAACTTTTCTCTTTTTTTTAGGGTATTAGGGAGCCAATTCGTTTTGCTTTGGAGACGAAAGCGAAAGTGTATCCATCAACGGAGCGTTTTTGGATGCTGGGAAGAAAGCATCATTTCACACAGCAATTCTCGCTTCAACTGAAAGAGAACCAAGTGAGTCAAACCACGTTGCTGGGTGAAGTTGACAAAAATAAAATTGCTTTGCCGGCGCTCAGTTTTACATCGTTTATTCGTTCGTCGAGTCTCGCGTCAATCGAGATCGGCACTCCAACAAATGATGAGGAAGTGTCAGGTGCGAACAATCACTTTCCCTCTTCTCTTCTACTTTCACTTTATTGCACACACAATATGTGCTCGTGCTTTTTATGTGAACTCGACCATTTGTAAGCAGGGTTTCGTAAATCACACTTTATCTAAGATCCCATCACAGTGTGATTAAACACTGACTGTGATTAAATGTGACGGGGTTAACTGGTACTCATTAATTAACATATATAAATGCAATCTATAGATTACATTAATCACACCAATCGTCTCTGATCAAATGTTTAAAAACATTTGATAACAGTAATTAATCACAGCCGAAACCCTGCTTATAAGTGAACATGTAGCCTCGCTTCTTCTTGTAAATATTATCAATATTTTAGATAGCGACGAGCCTCTTCAAAGTGGAATGGGGGAAATATCAAAACATTGCACCGATGAACAAATTGCAGCCTGGAGTGAAATTATTGACAGTTGGCCCCCAGAATCGACGGTTAGACCAAAACATTTAGGTTCTCTGGTGAAAGCAGGAATTCCAGGTGAATTTTTTATCCACCAGCAGAGTTGCACATGCAAGCTATAAATGCCATTCAGTGGCGTAACCACAGTGTGGGGGCATTAGTATGGTGGCGGATATGGTAACAGTAGGAAATTGACGAGCTTCAACATTGTAAAAATGGGACGACTGAAAAAAATCCTGTAGGTGTCGTAGGGTAAACAGGAAGTGGGAGCTACAATACATAAAAAGAATAGAACAAATCAAAAATATTTGTGTTTGACATGACAAAAAATTGGTGTAGTTACAATGAACACTACATAGAAGAATGGGGCAAGTCAAAAAAATCCTATTGTCTCACGTCGCTCCCACGGTAGTTACGTCACTGATGCCATTGTTTTAAATTACTATTCTAAAAATTGATGTCACAATCACAATGTCATTGTTTGGTGTGCAGATACGCTTCGTGGTGAAATGTGGATGCGGTTGGCAGGCTGTCGAAACGACGTGGCAATGATGGACATGTACAGAACATTACTGAATAAGGAGTGTCCGAATGAAGATGTGATCCTTAGAGACATCACGCGCACATTTCCCGCCAATGATTGGTTGGCAGGCTGTCGAAACGACGTGGCAATGATGGACATGTACAGAACATTACTGAATAAGGAGTGTCCGAATGAAGATGTGATCCTTAGAGACATCACGCGTACATTTCCCGCCAATGATTATTTTAAGGAATCGGGAACAGGACAGGAGCAGCTTCTCAGAATTTCCAAGGGCTACGCTATTTATGATACCGAATTTGGATATTGCCAAGGTACACGAAAAACTGATCTCTTCTAATTCTTAACTTCTCTGTAATTCTTATATAGTAATATATGCAGTTGTTGGTATTCTCTCTCTGTGTAGGTATCAGCTTTATTGGAGCAGCACTGTTGCTTCAGGTACGGTACCTTGTGTTCAAAATTTATTTTCTCCTCTCCGTGAACTTTCCTCGAAAGAAATAAAGAGAAATAATATTTTGTATTTTTTTGCAGCTGCCGGAGGAACAGAGTTTTTGTCTGTTGGTTAAAATAATGTTCGAATACGGTTTCCGAGAACTTTACCGAGACGGCTTTCTTATTTTGCATCAAAAGTTATATCAATTGGACAGACTAGTGGAAGTAGGTCTTGAATTATTATTATTGTAAAGGAATAATAAATATTTTGATCACTGAGAAGGAATGTGACTTTGACATTTGTTTTGGGGAATTACAGGAACAGATTCCTGAATTGTGGGCCCATTTTCAAGAATTGGGTATTGAATCGCACATGTACGCCTCGCAATGGTTCCTCACCTTATTCACCGCCAAATTTCCCTTGGTATTCGTTTTTAAAGTTATTGACTTGTTTCTGTTGGAGGGCTCGAAAATTCTGTTTCACTTTGGGCTTTCGCTACTGGCCGTAAGTACTTTCCCTATTCTCCCTTCTTCACTAGCAAATTTATTATGTTTTGGTTAAATGTTGTGGAAGAAAATCAGTGTCAGTGGCGTATCCAAGTACCTCCCCCCAGATATAAAAACTTAGAAATGATGTGGAAGAATGGACTTAGCGGAGTTTATAATGGAAAGGATTGGGCTGATCCCCCTAAATACTTTTTCTAGTTACGCCACTGAAAAAGCAATTTGGGCAAGAGAGAGCGTAAATAATAATGTTGGCTGTAACACTGTGCATAATATTGCTATAATAAATTTCAGGCTGCTAGGAAAGATCTGCTTGTGTTGGATTTTGAGGGCGTGCTCAAGTACTTCCGGGTGTCATTGCCAAAAAAGTATCGTTCGACGGACGCGGCGAATGCTTTGGTTCGAGTGGCCCTGCAGATAAAATGTAAACGTTTGAAGAAGTACGAGGCGGAGTTTCTGTCCATCAAGGAACAAGAGAAAAATCATGTGGATCCACTGACACGTTTGTCCCTGGAAAATAAAAGGTTAATGGAAGATATGATACGCTACGAGTACACAATCACGTCTCTAGTTCTCAGCAAAACCAATGCAGAGGAGACATGCAATATGCTCGAGGAAGAGCTCAGCAGAACAAAAGTGTCGTTGAAGGAAATTGAAGACTTCAATTCCAGACTTAAGGAGGAAACGAATTCCGTAAGTATTAACTCTCTCTTTACTAGTGAAGCCAACAGCAGATCCTGGCTCTTCTCTATTCTTTATACATTTTTATAAAGGACCCTTGTCGTTTATTCCGTTTTTGTTTCTCTGTGTATGTTTTCGTAGGTCAAAGAGCTTTTCCAGCGGGAGGTGAAGCAATACGATACCGAGAGTGAAAAAAAGTCGAATATAATCACGGAATACAAGCGGGTAAGTCACTAAAAAGGTAGAAATCCTTTAAAAAATGCATTGCGTCCAGTGGTGTAACCACTATGGGCCATTGGGAGACAAAGTCACCCGTTCCATAGGATTTTTCAGTCCCTTATCCTTTCAATGTGTTATAGTTCCGATTATTCCCTCTTTCACTTATCCAGCGCTTAATGGTTATTCGATATTGCTCCAGATTAAGGATTAAATAAAATGTCTTCGAATCCTGATTAAGAATTATGAATGATTATGGATTAGATTATTGATCGTGATTAATACTGATAATCGTGATCATAATTAATCATGATTAAATAGTTTATTTTTGGTGAATTAAGAAATGTGAAAAATTTTGGGATTGGAACATAAAGGATTAAAAATCTGTTAATCCTTAATCTGATTATCCACTTGAATGTGCACCCCATCGACTGAGTGGTGACATCCCTGATGATAGGGTCACTTTACCGGATTTGTTCCCTTTTCCAGATTTGTACGCAATTAAGTTCTCAATTAGAAGAAGAGCTAAAGACGTCAACGGAAAGAATGAGCTTTTTTAAATCGAACTTGTGTGCTTCGTGTAACGCGTTCGTCACGGCCGCTTTGAATATCGTGAACCTGTCTTCGTCACGGGATCCGCTGCACCTCAGCTCCGACGGGTTCTTCAGCTGCACCGGGAATTCTGATGCGGAGCACACGCAACTGCAGCCCCTGGAAAACGAGTTGGCCAAGACAAAGATCGCACTGGCGGAGGCGGAGTGTCGGAACGATGACATCAGCCACCAGCTGGCCGTGGCATTGGCAGAACTCGACGTCTACCGAACAAACCAGGCCGGAAGTGGACCTGCGTGGCTATGGAAAAATCTGACATTCAGCAAGGAAAGCAAGAAAATCGGACAAGTCCATTCGACGGCCGCTGAAGACAATTCATCTTCGGTGGGAATCTCCTCTTCGTCGTCTCAGCAGCAGCAGCAATCAGTGACGACGCTCCATGCTGCTACCTCAAGTACAAGTACCAGTAGCTCCGCCTCCAATTCCAGCAGAAAATAGTCAGAATCAAAAAATCTCCTTCTTCTTCTTCTACAGACGTTTAATAATAAGAAATATTTTTACGTTAAGAATTCATTTTAAGAGAGTTTTTCTTTTTCCTACTTAGAATTGTTTGATATGCAAATTGTGTATTAATTATAGAAAGAGAATAATTGTTACAAATATATACATTTAGATAGAAGAAAGTACTCGTCGACATTCCATACACACAGAGAACAAATTGGCTTAGCCCATGACTAATCCTCTTTTACTATATAATCATTAGCTAGTTAGTAAATATACTTAGTGAAATAAAATGACGACAAATTTACAATACATTTACAATACCACAGAAGTACGTGAGAGAAAGTAGTGTGTCATAATAATTTCTTATTTGCTAATAATAATAAAAATATTTACAAGTTGTCTACTTATTATATTTTCCCATGTTGCAGAAAATTGCTCTGTAGAAGGATTTTATTTACAAAAGTGAATAGAGCCATACACAAATATACGTTATAGTGAACGGGTGAAGAAAGCCAATAAATTATACTAACTCTTTTTAACTATCTACAGTGGCGTAACCACATGAGGGCCAGGAGTGACAACTTTTGACAATACACTACTATTGTATTGTTAGAATTTCTGGGTGGTTACGCTACTGTTAGCTACTACTACTACTTAAAAAGCAATTGTCATAATAATATTTTACGGTGTGGTTGTTCGCAGTCGAGAAATATCAATAAATCATTCATTCATTCATCGTGCAATTGAATTCGATTAGGCGGATTGAATGGAATCGGGGGCATCCTCCTCACTCACTTTACTCAATGAGATAGTCTTGTGTAAATTAATTGTAATTTCCTGCACGGTGGTCGGTCGTGAGGTTGGAAGGAATCTAAAAATGTACTCTAAATGCTACGAGTGTTGCTTGTTGGTGAATAAATGGTGGCGGTGATAGTTGTTAGTGGTAGTTGGATGGTAATTTAATTGTAATCGTATGTAAATGGTTGGAGTGGAAAAATAGAAATCGATTCAATGTTTCCTAGCGAATGTTCTTTCTCTTCCTTTCCTTTCTACATACTATGTACTTTATACATTGTTCCTTATGTTGACTGTGTGTACACTGTAGTTGCTTAATTTTCCTGCCTACTGCTACACGTTTCTATTTGTCTCTTTCTGTCAGTGGCGTACAGAGGATAGCGGGGTTAAGAAATATTTATTTCTTTAATATGTAGTAGAAAACTAACCATTTTTTTGGAACAAACATTTAGATTGTAGTTACGCCCTTGGCCTCTACATAAATACATATGCGTGGAGGTGGTCCCTCGATTTTCATATCCGTAACAGGAAAAAACCCACAATTTTGTGCCCATAACCCCTCTAGATTTTAGTTACGCCACTGGCCGCTATATAAATACATAGGCATAAAGGTGTTAGGTAGGAAAAGGGAGCACATGCATTGAGCTAGTGTGACTGCTGCTGGTGCAGTTCATTCTTTTCATATTCCCTATGGCGTGTTGGAGCAGAGCAGCAGAGGTTTTCTATGGATCAGAGTGATTTTGCTCGGCTATAACACATGGCCACAGTCACAAAACATTATCTGCTAATTCTCCACCAGCACCTGTATACATAGAGCGAAAGCAGTGGAAAGGACGACCAATTCCGAATGCTGATTGTGAAAAGTGGTGACGGTTGACGAGCTGCTAGCAATAAATAAATACCATATCCCGTTAACCTATTATTATCTACCAGGGGCGTATATCAAGCCTACGGACACGTTGCCCCCCCCCCCCCCAATCAAAAAATTATCACCTGAAGATGTGGAAGGAGTTGTGGGGTGTAATTAAATTAACATAGAAAGGGTGGGGTTCCCCCAGCTCCTCACAAAATACTTTTTATGGATACGCCCCTGCAATCTACTACAAGAGCATATAGAAACAAGTGCACACAAATCTATTTTATATATATGTATAAGGGGGGAGTATGTCTATATGTATATATATAGATATGTATGTGGCGGTGGTGGTGAGAAAAAGTAAGTCAGTTGGTGCTGTGCCGGGATCAATACTACGGAAAACATGGCTGGATGGCATCATAGTCAGTAGTTAGTTGTAGGGGGAATGGAATGGAAACCAACTGTCGCTGGCACGGTGTGCTCTCTCTTTCTCTCGTTCACTTTCTCCTTGCGCTCTTTAATACCACTGCACTGTTAGCATAGAAGGGCGACTGTTTCTCATTCTCTCATCAGTTCTCATTTCTGCCAGCGAATCTCTTTTTATTTTCCCATTGCATCATCCACTGCTGGCTCTGCGTCTCTCCGTGTGTGCCACTCACCTACGGAATTCTGCTGGGCAATTGGAAAGTTGCTCTCGATTTCTGTCTCTGCTGTGTCGATAGTAGCGTAAGTAGTGTAGACGCGTGACCACTCCACTGACTGACTGAGAGGAGCAGCAGCAGACAACCACCACGTCACACACCACACCAACAACAACAACACATAAGACTTTCTCTTCGTGTCTGCCCTACACACTGCTCTCCCACTTTACATGCACGGTGTATGTCCAGTGTTCCGTTTCTACCCGTGTTTTTACTATACCAGTGGGAAAAACCGTTTTTACCGCTCCGGGTGGTAAAAACTATACACGCATCTATGGGACATACTAGAAATGAGCGGCTGTTTTTACCGTGTGCTGAATATCATAACACAACCCTGACGTAGAGGATTGTGTGTGTGCAGAAGCCGAATTGAATTCTTGTGTGGAGCGACTGACTTGGATTGAGTGGTGGTGGTGGGGGGAGCATTTGGAGCATTGCTGAGAGAGAAGGAGCAGTAGTTGTGCTGCGGACGTGCATCCTCATGTCTACTCTCCTGCAGCAGCAGCAGCAACAACAACAGCACCCGCAGCAGCAGTGCCCGTGAAAGCAGTACAGGCCTGTAGTCAGTAGCGGAGAAAGCAGAGAAGATGACAACAGTAAAAAGAGGCTGTGAATATTAATACGTGTTAGTGGTGTGTGAACACGGCTGCCGCTCTCTGTCTCGGAGGGACACCAACGAAAACACAAGAGTTACACCAACTACGGAATAATCGGATAATTATGATAATTAGAGTGAAGTGTCACATTGTATTATAATTCGTGGTGGTTTCTAAAGATTAGCGTTGTCATAATACAACTTTTTCTATTTGGACCAGGGTTTCGGTTGTGATTATGACAGTGGGATTAATTACTGTGATCAAATGTTTTTAAACGTTTGATCACAGTCATGATTGGTGTGTTTTAATGTGCTCTATATGTTATAAGGGATAAGGACTAACAATTAATCATAGTATTTTATCCCACTGTGATGTGATTTTAGGTGAAAAGTGGGATTTACGAAACCCTGCATGTGGACATTGATTTATATGAAGAAAGCGATATTTCTTGTCTTTTGTGTACATATTGGCCATTGAGGAAGTCGGTGACGTCGCCACGCTGCGTGTCTCCCATATTTTAATGTAGTGCTAGCTGCTGGGCTCACTTTCTCGCTTACTTTCTTTGATGAATGACAGAGACAGAGAATTATTCAAGAAGACAAATAAATCGAAGGGGAACTGTTGCTTCGGCCGTCATCATCATTTTGTGCACTCGTCTTTAAGTGAGAAGCTTCACCTTTAGCAGAAATACCTTTGTTGTTATTATGGTGGTGGTGGTGGTGGTGGGGACAATATCCGCAACGTCTCCTCCCTGTCAACATTTAAATGATTTTGAAAAAAAAATCCGCTAGAAATGTGAATTAATTGTTAGAAGAAATTTTCTACTTACTTAATATTGATAATATAAAATAGGTGGTGAGCAGGACAATGAAGAAACTTTTAGTAGATAGAATTTTGAATTTTTTCGACGACTGGAAGATATTGCTGTTGTAGTGGGGGCGGCGGGTGGCCCGTCTCTGTGACAAGTGGCAATGGCGGCGGCGGTGGTGCTGGTGGCTGCCGTTGTTAGTTGCTGCTCTCCGTCCGCAATTAGTTTGCACTCACCTTTTTACGAATAGTTCGTTAATAGAAGTGAAAGTTGCTTGTGCACAGAATTGTCTGCAACTTTTCTTTTACGGGGAAAGGGAAGGAAGATGGACGTAGAGTCGAATCGGAAGGGGAGTTTTCTGGGGGAGGGGGAGGAGGAAGAACAGCGGTCTCTTTTTATGAGGAAAACTTCTGTGGGACTTCGTAGACTTCGGAAACCGCGATGCAGTCTCGCCGCCTTCAGTGAACTCAGCCTCAGCCGCTCTTCCTTCCGACTAGAACAGAATGATGACAGGTCAGAGGTCATCATCATCAGTGGCGGATCCAGGGGTTTGTGGGGGCGGTAGCGTGTCTTATTCTCATACTTTGTTAACTCCATAATACTAAATGCAGCACCTCTAAGTCATTATTTTTCTATTCCACGTTGGGTAGCTCCGCCCCTAGATCCGCCCCTGGTAAACATAATAATTCTTACTTGTCATGTCACATTTTTTCAAGATATTTTGTTGACAGGTGTAATGGGTGAATGTGTTTTGGTCTCATGTGTAACATTCCTTCACTTAGGGCTGCATTTATACATTTAATAGCCTCATTCAGCAATATTGCTGTCGGCTGGTATTTACGTGAGTGAAAGTTAAAAGTAATGAGCCAACTTTCACTATTGCCATTCATACGGTTATTACTGGACTGACTGCTAGCTGCTGACGCTGCGAGTCTGTCGTACCACACTATATAATGATTAGTCCACTGGGACAGCATGTGCAGGGTGTCCTGTTTCCCATTTTCTTCCACTTTCATCGGGAAATGCTAGAGGTAGTCTAGATACAATTTTATTTGTGTTTTGCACGTGTTCATTTCAGTCGAAAATACCAATCAAAATTCATAAAAAATAAGTATGGTCTGAGTAAAAATTCTGGTGAAAGTCTCGAGAATAGAAGGAACTCATTTTCTCAATTTTTCGTTATTTTTCTTCCACGTGCTAATTTTGAATCTCTATGAAAAGTCGTGAAAAAATAGACATTTGATCTACAAGGAATTTTTCCATTATTTATTTGCACGTGCTAATACAATTGCGAAATATTGTGATTCCTGTAAGTATTAATATGCTTTAGAGAGAGTGGATATTTACTCTCTCTAAATCTCTCTATTATTGTAAACGAGACAGGAAAAGATTGAATACGCGTCAATCGAAACTTTCTCTTCAAAAGAAGAGAAAGTTCTTTGTAAAATCGGAGCAGTGGACAGAAATCAGAATCAGTTGTTATTGCTAAACTCTGCAGGCAAAGAGAAATTTTTCTCCTGTTCAGAACACCGAATGCGTTTTGAAGCGGAAGTCTTGTGAATACAGAGAAAGTTTTCTTCCTTATATCTACGATTTAATTGACATTGTCGAGAGAAAGTCTCAAAGAGTAAGGTGGAAAGTCTCTTCCACTCCTCTGAGTACGTTTTAATCCGGAGAAAGTTTTTGTTGAGACAGTAGTAGGACTTTTTCTGCTATAGTAAGTTTTCTTTGCCATTCCCACGCCTACTTTCTCCACCTCGAATCCTATTTCCACCTTCACCTAAGAGACGCAAAGAGACAAAGCTAAGCCTAAACGAAGCTTTCGCTTCAGGAATTACGCGACGCAAAAGGTGTGACATAATTTTGTATTGTCCTACCTGTGCTGCTCGCGACATTAGACAAGGCAGCAGAAGCTGTACAGTGCATTCAAGAGGTACTTGTTGAAACTGCAGAACAGAAAACGTGGGCTTTGGGGTCGTTGTAGGTTCTTGAACAAAAACTCCGCACATTGGGTTCTTGAACAAAAAAAAATGTCACACTGGGTTCTTGACCAAAAAAAACTGCGTACAGTGGGTTCTTGAACAAAACCTCCACACAATGGGTTCTTGGCCAAAAAACTCCAAACTGGGTTCTTGGCCAAAAAACTCCATACTGGGTTCTTGGCCCCAAAAATGCCACACTGGGTTCTTGGCCAAAAAACTACACACATTGGGTTCTTGAACAAAAACTGTGCAAATTGGATTCTTGACCAAAAATCTCCGCACATTGGGTTCTTGGCCAAAAAACCCCACGCAATGGGTTCTTGGATATAAGCCCCACATATTGGGTTAGACAAAAATTCCTCTCAATGGGTTTGGCCAAAACCCCTGCCCAAAATTTTAAAAAACAATATACGGCCTATGCTTCCAAGTCTCCACAAAACCCCGTAAATAAAACTCGTGTTCCTATGGATTGATTCATATGAACCTGGGTTTTAGTACCTTGACAGGAAATGTCATCCATATGAAAGTGCACATGGTGTTGGCGAGATAAAAGTGAAAGTTGATTGGATATGTGGCTTTATGTGAGCGAGTGAGAATTATGATGATGAATAATTGATTGGATTGATTTTGAATGTTTTGGTTGGCTGGGTGCAGAGTTCGTGTGGAGTACTACGTGAACGAAAACACGCTGAAGGAGAGACTGCACCTTTATTTCTTCAAGAATCAAAAGTCAAGTCTGCGAATACGAATCGCTAGGTTCGTTCTCAAACTCTTCACCTGCGTTCTCTACATCATCAGAGTGGTCTTGGACTCGGACCCCACCTACGCCAATTGGTACACATTCTCATAATATCTATCCCCACCCCACCCCCTCATTGTACCTACTCTGTGCGCATAACCTTTATATATTTATTTACTAGTAGTTGTAGTGGCCAAACAATTTCCTCCGTAAATTATCACCGCTTTTTATTGGAATAGGACATGAAAGCATCTCGTAGATGGAATAACTTTCTCTCTCGGCGACATTTATTACCCCAAAATAGTATAAATGGCACAATTACAGGTCACAATCTTGACGTCACAGTCAAATATCATTTTTATTCTCTATCAACACCACCACCAGGGTTCCGTTCTTGCACTAATTTTCACAATTTTACCACGAACGCGGCAAGAAATGCTTTCAATCCAATTGTGGATAAAGAAATGAAGATTTTTATTATTTGAATTCCCGATAGGAATTCCTGGGTCATAGGTCAATTAATTTTGATTGATTTTCCAATTAAATAGATATTAAAGTAGAAATGCTGTCCCATAGTATTCTACTGTTTAAAAGGCACCCTAAATATTTCCTGCGTTAAATGCATATGGCATGATATTTTTGCAGCTGATTTAAACAAGCGAAACCCTTTCCACCTCCACCAAAGCCGTACCTAAATTTGCTGTGGAAAGTGACAACACTTTTTGGATCGGCTTCAATAGTGATGGCATCCAATTTAAATTATTTGTCGATTTATATTTTTGTTTCCTTATGGTCAAGGAGTATGAGAAATGGGCAGAAGGACATCATATAATTTTGTGGGCGTGAAGGGGAGAAGTGAAAAGGTGTCTCCTGGGACCGTGTAGTACATAATTGGAAAATGATGAGAAAAGGAAGACGAAGACTGTTCACGTCTAAAACTTTCACAAAGTATGGATAAAGTGAAAGCGTTGGGTGAAAAGACTTGTGTGGCAGTATATGATGTGTTTTAAAATTGGTGGAGAAAGTTTTCACAGATAGAGAAAGTTTTGGTTGACACTAGAAGAGGAGTTGAACTGCTTGTGGAATAAAAGAAGCTCATGTGGTCTGCCCTGTACCCAAATAGGATAATAAATAACAATTTCTCTTCAATCTGTGACAATGATGCACTCAGTCATCTTTATTAGAATTGAAATAAGCTTTCAAGTCAGGGTTTAATGTGGCAAAATGAGAAATGGGAATTCTTCCAACTTAGAATGAGACATATTTCCACTAGAAAAATTAAGGACTGAACTGTCATTCACTTTTCCCGATTCCAGTGGGAAATTTTGAAACCCTGTTGCCAGTAAAGGATTTCCTACCAATTGCACAATGATTTTGATTTACTCGTGGGCGCTGCATTAGAATTGTATTTGCTGAATTTTATGAGCGATATTTATTTCCTTTCTGTTCCCCTTCCATTCCATCATCACCTTTTGACCTTTTCACTTTCACTTGTCGACAAGTAGGTATTTTTTTCCAATTTAGTCGCTCTCCGCTTTTTCACACGGCTGCATACCTCTATTGCCCTTAAGCCATACAAACTATGAACTTTACTTCATTATCTCGTCTCCATCATCCACACAATCATTCTAAGCTTACGTCCTCATTGTTTATATTCCATTATAATCAGATCTCATCGTCATACAAATGTTAAACCAGCCGCCTTAATTGAACCTTTGAAAAGTTTCGACCTTAATTTTACACACAGGTTTTTTCGACACTCTATCGATTTTTCATCATGTGGAAACCCATTTCTTATGCTATTTCTGCTTTGTCCTTTGTAGTGTTTACTTGTGGCTTTAGATTCTAAATTATTGAAGCATTTCCCAAAAAATTTTCTACTTACAACCATTAATTACATTTTCCAGTGGTGAAAGCATGTTACCTACATAGGACTTTGTCCAAAGGGATTCGAATCACAACTTGAATGTGTCTCGGTGTGGGTTGCACTGAGAGCTTAATTGAGATGTGGTTTATAGCAATTGGAGATCATTCTACCTTTAATAGACTTCCTCTCCAGTGAACACA
>JABASC010001703.1:0-21487 GCA_019776185.1 Plutomurus gul | reverse complement strand
AAGCAGTCCGATTTAACAATATTTCTCGAGTCCTAATTTCCCTCTTTAAATCAATAGCATGTAGTCATAAAATAATAATATTATTATCCCTAACAGCGTTGTAGCAAAGAAAAATTAGAGTAGATTTCAAGATACAGTACTATTCTGTATTTTGTATTGTCAGTGATACAGATAGAAAAAATCGAAATCGAAAAATCTTTCCCAAAAACTAAATACACGTTGATATTGGGGTTACATGAGTAATTGCCTTTCTGTCTTTTGTACATATCGTATAAATCACATTAATTACCCCATCGCACCAATTTCACTTGTCCTGCTCAATTTCAGTTCCTTTTTCTCGTTCATCATAAACTTGGCGAATGATTGATGCGTCTGTATGAATAGGGGTAAATAGATATATTCTGGAGCTTATATGAAGATTTCAAATTTTACAAGAATGAGATGTTTTAGGTGAATGCAATGAAAAAACAGATTCTCTAACAAGTATTTACTACGCGCACACATAATTTAATATTCGTATGGGAGTTCATACACAAGTGGTAAAGCTTTAATTAAACAATGAGACGTTCTAAAGTTTTTCAATGAGAATCAAGGCCGATTCCAACTTGCACTGTCTGTTTGTAGTGTCTATAAATAACCTTCTCGTCTTTAATTTAGACAATACCGATGACGCATTTGCTTATAGGGGCAGATTGTGGAAATCGCTCTTAATTGTCCAATAATACTATATTAAATATGAAGATATGTAGACATTGAAATAATTAACTCAGGTATGTAAATAATCAACGTAAGCAAAAAATTGACATTTTATTTTTGTCAAAACCCGAATTTGATCCGTATTTGGTTCGTATTCCTTCTAAAGTCCTTACATTTTATTCCACAAAGAGAAGCTACTGGAAACTTCCAGTTTAAGTTTTATTTGTAAATATAGAACCTTTACATTGTATTTATGTTAAAAGTTGTATAATATCTACATAGCAGCGTATATATTCTGTACATGTTTACAGGAGACGTTTAGGCCAAAGAATTGTGAATTGTGAGTGACTATGATAGTAAATGTGCGGGATGATACAATTCACACAATGCTACTGCCGAATATGAACTTGTGTGCTATTCACGGGAAGCAGGCGGACAAAGCAATCGACTGGGGTGTCAGTGAATCAGTGAGTGAAGGAGATGTTAATATTAGAAAGGTAATAACCAGGTAGCCCTGTCATGAATCTCTTTGTAAATGGAGGTGGCAGAGCGTGAAATCCGTTTTCGCATCATTGATTTGTTGCACAGTCAAAATGTTGGGATGAAATGATGTATTTTGGCCAATTTATTTTCCAACAAGAATGATTTACGAATGAAAACGTGTGACAACGATAAATAACACCGGATCATAGAGCGAAATGAAGTGTCGCAACAGTTGGAATGGGCCACCGCCAACACTGACAGAGCGAGAAAATATTACTATAATTGTATTCACTAGGTGCGAATGACTGCACCGTGTTAGACACATCTATCTACCCACCCCTAAAGCATACTTTTCAAAGCATTATAGAACTTACATAGAATATCACCTTGATATGATTCAAAACGTTAGAGGTGGGATCAATTCGGAGTAGCTCAAATCATCGGAAATTCTACAGTAAAGTAAAATGGAAGCAAATGTTCACCAATATGTGTGGCAGCTATTTATATATTTTATTTGTCAAAATAGTACTAAATATTTCTTGTTTAAGATTAACCCTTGGGAATTCTATTAAAGGACAAAAAAGGACTCGAGGAAACTTTTTATCTTTCAAAAAATGTTTCCATTCCAATTCGAAAATTGGAACTCCCATTACTAATTTATTATATGCTGTCATTGCTACGTTAGTGGTGTGAGTGGTAGTATATTGAATCGGTTTCTGTCGTAATAGAGAAGATAAATACATCATAATGAATGGGACTAGCTGCGACGTTACTGTAAAATACGTAAAATATGTCTACCCTCGTCTAACGTACAAAACGGCTGCCGCCAATGTTCTCATTTCCATAATGTTGACACACTGTGCGTTCTTGCATGCATTTGTAGTTTATTAACAAAGAGTAACCTTATTTCCTCACAGTACGTCCACCTGATCCTTGCAGATTGCTTTCTTAGGGAAAGATTTTGTGATAAATGGAGGCGCACACGATTTGAGCACGTATATCCACGTACAGTGTATTGTGGTGAGGACATAGTGGTGAAAGGTGGCGACGGAAAGACGATGAAGATCCTGATGCTGACTCAGAGAGACTGAAGTGAACTAAAGCCAGAATGTTGTCCATAATGGAACCTGTGAGGCGTTTGGAAAAGAAATTTCATTCTACTGAACAACATGTGCCTACTTTCTCAGATGAAGTAAACGTTCCCAATCCGTCCATAGGAAAATTACAGCACTATTTACTACTACATTACTTTCACTCAATCAGAAAACAGGGTACAATATTAGTAATACACCCCGTTGTCTCCATACGCAGTGTAATATGAATACAATTTTATATTATAATACCTTGGTATTTATTTATGTTGCAGAATCACACTGTTGACTGTATACGTATCTGATGTCTAATCATGATATTGTCGTCATGCAGAACACTTTCGTTAATTGGCTGGCTTTTATTCTTTCAGATAAAAGGAAGAAATAAATAGCAAATATTTTGAAAGTAAATAATATTCAATTATAACATGAGTTGTGTATCAAAAATCATAAGTACGTATATATTCTCTAGTGCACTTATTGACTGTTATTCTTCAAAATTTTAGGTCACCCTGTATGTTCCATTTATTTGTGATCATTTTAACAGTGTTACTACAACGCTCTTACTCAACAACAAATTAAGCGCTCCAACAACACAAAGCATTTCTTTTCGTTGGCTGTTGACGTTTCAATTCTTGTAAATGGTTATACAAATATTAGTGTCAGTTTTCCAAACAATAATAAAGTATTGATGCGTCAATGTTGTCACAATCTTCCATTATTATTGTGTAGCACGAGTAAAAGAATTCAATAACACATCTGTTACATAAAAGATGAAAGATTTACGTTATTATCTTCAAAGTTGAATTGGGGCAGGCGGTCTGCATATATATTAGTAGTGACATGATTTCAAAGTGTATGTACATATATACATGTACCCCCTGAGTACAAGCACACAAAGCGTTCTACTCTGACTGATTGTGAGTTCCACCTTTAGAAATAAGTGATTATACTTTGTGTTACTTAGAAATGAACACTCGGACTGCAAATGGGTGGTTCCCATGTGATGCGATAGATAAGTAGCTTTTGTTTTGATTCTACATCCAGTAGCAGTTTTTGAAAGATGATATTTTCCTATACATTCGTAATATTGACTTATATGTATATGTCATTGTTCCTTGGCAACATAAACTATGGCAGAGTTTCATTTGTTGTTTTGTCTTTCTTTGTCCATATCTAGTGGAACATGACTATTCATGTTTTTTGTTTAGTTGCATGTTGTAAGAATGGTTTACTGGTGCTTTTATTGCTTGTTGCATGGTTCTGAAAGCTTGACAACTGTTTAAAGTCCTAGTTCCACTTAAAACAGTTTACGTTCAAAAGCGAATGACTTATATAGATAAAAATTAAAGTTTTGTTAGTTCTTTTCTATTTTTACTCTTCTTTCAACTCGTAGCATTTGCATGTTTGATAATTATAACGAAAATACACACGGTGGCAAGACGCAATCTACTACTTCAACATTGTTGTTATATTAAGTCCAACTCGTAATAAAAGAATTTGTCACCATCCCACTATCAAGTGACCTGAATTTTTATTGCATATTTTAAAAGTTGAACAGGCAGATAATACTGAAGAGTTCATTTAAAATTAGTCAACTCCGGAGGCGGGGCTACAGCCCTCTTGTTTAAGCTAGCATGGGTACTAGAGTCAGGGAGGGGATGAGTCAACTTAACATGGATAAGATAGCTATCAGCCCACCGTCCACCCTCTGGACCCCCCAACAATCAACTCAATAACCTACAGTGGAAGTTTTATCTGGTTACACACATAGTTGTCATTTAAAAAATAAAATTCATAATCTACGAACAGCCCTTTGTACTTCGTTGAACCACGAATTGGCGTGAAGACTTGTAGCTTCTATCTACTGACAGTAAAGCTTTTACCTGAGCGTGTGCACATAAGACTGCATTGAACATATCTTTGGAGCTCGCATTTTGGTCGAAATCACATGTTTTCACACCTCAACTACCTACCCTTTATGGGATATTCACGGTGTCCGGATTGGTTGGCAACACACTCGTTGGCAACACTCATTGTCAGTGCCGGTTAAAATGGCAATGAAATTTGAGGTTTCGGATTCGTTGGCAAAATGCATTTAGGACTCGATGGCAACCTGTAAACAATGTGGTAGTAATCTTAATTTTATGCGATATTAAGCTGAAATGTTTACATTGATGTCATTTTTTCATAAACATGTTTTCAGCGTGTCACGTACCGTATCACAAACCAAATAAATAGCATTAGTTTTGGAACGTGTATGATCGATTGTATAGAAAATTGGTGAAAAAAGTTGGAAATAATGTTAAAATTGGGACGAAATGTTTGACCTATGGTTATGTTTGTGTAGTAAAAAGTAGGAATTTCTCCAAAAACGTAAATTTTATTTAAACGTCATAAATATACGTATTTTCGGTCAGGTTAGGCCGGGGGATCTGTGGGTATATCCCCAGGAATATTTCTGTGCACACTGTTCATTTAGCATATCATTCCATAATTCTTAGCAAAACTTAAATAATAAACAAGCAGAACTTCATTTGCTTAGCGTAAAAAAACTGACTGATTGACGTATCACACATAAATTTATTCATTTGCGAGGGACACCCTTTCTAGTTTCAATTTTTATACTTATGACTTCTGTTTGCAAATACAACAAGAACTTTTTTTAAATATTTTGTTGCCAATTTGTCCGATCATAAAAAATGATGTTGCCAAAAAGTACCAAAGATGCATTCTCCGTTTTATCAACCCCGTTTTTTCGTTTTGCCAACGAGTGTGTTGCCAACCAATCCTACAACCATATTCACTTACTTAGCATATGTGCACGTAATACATGATAGGGAGAGATCTGTAGCTGTTGGCGAGAGTCGGGAGAAAGAATCTCTTGGCGTAAGTACGATGTGTGCTCAAGCTTAACATGTAGTACGTGAGTACACGCATATACAGATTAAAGAATGCTGTATCGTACAGAGTGAGAGAGTGCGAGAGAGAAAGCGAAAGAAAAGAGAAGGAGAAGAAGACTCGGTGGAGGACGAGTGACGGAAGATTTATCCCAAGTTTTCAATTCTTTGTATGGCATCTCATGAATTAGAAAGCGATGCTATTCAGCTTTTGTCGTGAAAAGCTGTCGGAGATGTAAAGGGGGAAAGTGATTAGGAAATCGCGAGAAGATCGTTCACTCTCACTCAAAAGTGAAAAGCGTCATCATCATCATTCGCCTATCCTTTTCCACGGCCTCTGCACTCACAATCATTCAGCCACCGACTTCACGTGTAGCAAGTATACATACTATTTTCTTTGCCTATTATACACAGACAGGGAGAGATACTCGGCTGCTGCTGAATGTATATAAATGTTTAGTGGGTGACGCCGGTATGCGGTCGTGGCGGTTTTCATCCGATTCTCTCTCCGCCAACGACACGGCCACCTCACACACACACACACACACTACGAAATACATACTATCTGTATAATGTATAGAAGTGCATGGAAGTATGGAAGCTGGAGAGCCGAGGGTACTTACACTTACAATGCACATCAGCTTATGATAGGCAGACTACTAATGCTGGACTCTTTTACATTCGTCCTCACAGTAAAGGAACTGTGTGAGTTTGAGCTTTATTGTCACCCGAGTCAATTTAAGTAGGCAGACTTGGCTTTACTTTAGCAAGACGAACTACAGAGACCATACAAGGAAATATACACGAGCTGTACATAGTTTAGAAGGTGCACAGAGAAGAGAGAGAGAGAGACAGAAACCGACAACATACATAATAGTTCTAAAGTCTTGAGCTCACTCATCCAATCCGAACATGGAGTTTCAGGGTAGCGGAAAAAGAGTTGAAAAGCTTGGATAATTTGACGGTTTGACACCTCCCATCCTACTCTCCATTGACTTCACATCAGACACAGACTTCGTTTTGTCTCTATAATACTTTCACTCTCATTCATTCAGAGTCGCTCGCTCGTCCTCATTCAATATCAACATTAGCATCAATATAATGCTCACCCCTCAGCTTCTCTCCAACAACAAAACAACCTTCGCCTTGACTTCCCTTCTTTGCATTCACACACTACACCCAACTACTACCAATAGCAGCAACTTTTCCATTACCAATCATACTTATTAGTAGATGGCCAAGTAGTAGTAGGACCTGCTTTACGGCAAAGCTTTACCCCACCTTTCCATGTCTTCCATACAAACTATATATAAATATTGTGTAGTGTAAGTAAGTCTTCTAATCCTTACGAAATTCAGATATTATTGTCTAATGACCATGTTCATATTCAATGTTCATTTTTATTTGAGTGTCTTGTTTTCCTGTACAATCACCGTCTTTTTTCAAGAGCAGTCACTGTTTATGACATGTTATACAGAGTGCCTGTTTATACAGAGATCATTATTTTATCGTGACTACCGCTTACACAGAATTCTGCTCCATTTTAATTACTAACTTATTCTTCAAGAATTCTTTCATGCATACTTGCAGAAGGATGTGTATCGATGTCAGCCAATATCCTCATCAACACGGTAATGAGTGATTCTGCAAAATGTCCATTCTAAAGAAGACCAACGCATAGAAGTGCTCTTTGGGAAATTAGAGTGTAACTTTTGCATTTTAAGGGGATTTGAGATAATTCTAGTAATTCTTCCAATGGTGGCTAATGGTGCGCTAAATTATTGCTTTAGTGTATTTGGTAGGGCTGGGTTCCTTGTTAATCGGTCTGGATGCCCCAATGTTGACAATACAGTAAAAACGGTCAGTGTAACTAAAAGTATTACAAAATATAATTTAATTGTTAGCAAATTACAACTAACATTCATCCTCTGGAATTGTAATTTGGAATTCGAAAGGTGACAGCGATTTGGTGTATGTCGGGCGTAATATAATTTCTTTGGGGGTTAATGGAGACACCCTTGGAGAACGATGGTAGCTAAAGAAAAAGTAAATCAAATAGTTAATATAAATGATTGCAGAGGTGACATGATATTTCTTCAAGTTTAAAAATGATTAAATCACATCACGCTTGCTGATTGTGAAATCAAATAATGTTATCTAACACGAGCCAGAATATGCATGCAAATATTAATTTTTGAACCAACGGATCTGTCCAGTTCAGTCCAGGACGAACAATTTCATTCGTAGGAATGTATTGTAGAGCCATTTGAGTTGCAGTATGTGGGAGATAGAGATGGAGAGAGAGAGAGAGAGAGAGAGCAATCTTTGTGTAATGCTTTTGTCGGTTGTGCTGGAGAGTATCATTGGAGGTGCACTTTAGATGTCTGACCCTCTTCACTATTAATATTGCATTATAGCTGTCATATCGTCTCTTTGTCTGTCATGCTGCCACTATCTGTTAGCACATTCAACCTTTGGCTGAATTACATTTGGTGGCTACGGGCTGGCTCCTGCTGCTCCTCGAAACGACATATTATCGAGTGGATAAGTAGTTACAGGGAAAGAGAGAGAGAGAGAGAGGAGCATGTAATATGTTGGTGTAAGGACGTGGTCATCATCCCCTCGGGAAATTCTCTCGACCGTGCAAAGCAACATTTTGAGTGTGTGATGGTAATCTGAATCCAGGTCTTGTCCGCTGCAATGTAATGTATCTTCAATCTCAACGCTCGCTCTATACACTCCAACATGAATGCAATAAGGCCTATCGTCCATGATTTCCCTTTTTATTACCCTTACCAAATACTTACTGCTACGATGTACTTACATCATGAACTGCCTATTTCTCTATAGGCTCGACTTGAATGCGACTTTTTTTCTATGACTGAACCGATCTATATTTTACAAACATCTCATTTAGTCAACATTATTGCTGTCTAATATAATTTGACAGATCATCCTGCCCCTCCATTTTCATTCCGACGAATACACACCACAAATTCTGTAACAATTACACTCGCCAAATGAATGGAAAGCTTTGCATTTCAGGAATTATCGAATATCGGTTCATTTGTTATAAACTTGCTAAACATTTGCATACATTAGAAGATGGCGTAATGCAACTAAATAGTTATTAAAAATTGGTATGCAGAATTATTTATTAGGTTTATATTTATTTTATCGGTCAAATTGATTAACTCATTGAAAATTTGAAATAAGAAAATTGATTTCAAAACACAAATTGACATCAATTCAGTATAAATATTTTTAATTGAACTTTGGGACACTTTGTGTTTTAAAAAAAGTATAATTTACAATGAAGGGCAAACTGTACATTTGTAATATCAGTGTATGGCTTGGTTTAATGTGCGGTCTACTTGCATCTAATGTGCATTTATTGACTTGAATAAATAAATAAATAAATATAAATTGAGTGGGGGAAGCATAAATATCAAAACATTGTAAATTGTCTAAATATTTTTAATACAATTTCAAGTCTAAACAATTGTTTGTTGAAAACATTTTTGTTCCCAATACATTTTGTTTTAATTTATTTGTGTATGTTATTAATTAATACGTTGTTAATTTCTGTTAAGATTTATATTGATTTAGACAGAGAGCACTTTCATTCCTGATTTAATTTTATTGGTAAAACAGGAAGGTCGTTGTTAAACTCTGAGCAAATATTGGACATTGTAAAAAGTAAGAACGAAGGAAGGTTGTCAATGAACGTTCCCTTTAACTGCTCGCCATTGCTGTGGATGAGTATCTGTAAGGAATGAATGATAAACAAAACGAATGCAGTGGAATTATAAAAGAGCGACCAAAGCCAATAATGAATACTTGAAAGTGTAATGAAATGCGAGGACGAGCACACGGTTGGGTGTTTTTGTTTGACAAGGTTTCGACAGCATAATTGAGAAGTGGTCCCAAGGGAAAGCGAACCAAAAGGAAACCGAAGAAACCGCAATAGTTTGTTTGGTACAGAAAATCAGTAGCGGCTTGTTTTGTCAATGGAACGACTTCTGCTTCAACGGTTGCCAACATCTTCACGAGTACCACTAATTGATTGACCACTTTGAAAATATTAATGATATAAGAGAGACCCATATTCTGAGCGTTGTTTGTCCACATGCATTTTGCACCACTTCACCATATAGATAAATATATAAAATATATAAGTATAGTTTGACTATTAAGTTGTCTATTCCGACCTTTGTTGTGGTGAAGCTGTCCAAGAAAGAATCATGAATGAAAAACAAAATACAGGCCGTGCATTTGTGTGCAGTGTAATTTGTAGGGAGTGGAGGATGACGAGGGGCGATTCACATTTAAATTATAGTCTTCAACTGTGAACGCAGTATGTTGTAAAAAGTCATCAGAAAATCATGAATGAGCCAAACAAAGGACAAAGGTGCTCTGGGACGAGCACAAAGCAAGGTATGACGTAATGTGGTGGGTACACACTACACACAGTCCACAGAAGAATCGACCGTACACGGATACAACATAATTTGAAAGACTCACCTTCTTCTTCCGTTAGTAGCGATACACACGAATGGCTTTGACTGTAGCTGCTGCTGCTGCAGTAACCTAAATAGTCTTACACGTTCGGAAACCTCTAATCTTTTGTTGAGACTGTCATCTGCCTCTAAACACTTGGGTTTTATTTTCACCAGCAGCAAAATTACTCCTCAATATTCTTTTCAGTTCAATATAGTAGACGCTCTAAGTTCGACATAAAATTGCCACTATTCCATTTAAGATATTTCTAAGATCTACAAGAGTATAAAAATGTAGAAAAAATTTAATGAGAGAAAAAGTTTTGGTGGCAAGTAAAATGAAATAGGGTTAAGATTAAGATGGTATTTTTAATTACTAAATTTGAAGGTGAAATGAAAGTGGACTAGAATTGTTAGTGGCAGTGATTGTTGCAGTACGTATATATTTGGCAATACCAAAGGTAGTAATGTTTTGCAGATAGCAAATGAGATTTTCTAGTAAAGCATTACTATTGATATTATATTTGGCCACGAGATGATTGTAGGTATGTAAATAGACACAGCGTAAAAGCTATTGGCGATATAATATTTGATGGGGATGTTCTTGTGAAATTGGAAAAGTACTTACGTTTATTACCTACTTGAAATTATCTTCATTCACAATGCGTTCGGATTTTTATTTCTAGACAACTTTGATTTGAGTTGGGTTTGTGTACGAGAGGGAGTGCTCTCGGTGGTAATTCTCCAGCAAGTTCTCCAGGGATTCCATTGTAACAGATGAATTGTAAACATTGAACTCACTTTGAGTTGTGAATACAAACAAGTTGCAAACAAACTTACGAAGAAAATTGTAACTGTTTATATGAGTCGTCTATACAATTTATTTTGTTGCCAACAGACATTTGCATTGCATGCGATCACTCTGCTCCATTCTGTGCTCAAAAACTCAAAGGTTACTTTCAGTCAACATCCAATGAATAATTATATGCAAAAAGGACGATTTTACAAATATAATAAAAAAGAGGCCATACTCTATGACAGCATACGAATATACATTGGCTGTAGAGTTGCTGGTGCCCTATGGCCTACAGTGGCTATTATGTAATAGAAATAAATGTGCTGTGGACAAGCAGAGACATTTCGTCGTCGTCCTTCTCTGCCTGGACTCTTCTTATCAGTGAATCAGCCCACACTGTGATACTTATTATATAAATGTAGCTATTGTTAGTGAGAGTAGTTCCATAGATTGGGTGGTAGCAGGATAAATATGAGCAGGTTGAACAGAAATGGAAAATGACATGAAACGAAAGGGTTACAGGCTTAACGGCTTTATAACACCGTGACACCGTGTACATGTATTATAGACATATAGGACAGAGAGAAAGAGAGAGAGAGAGTGGGGGGTAGTTATGTTATAGGCAAGAGGACGACGACGAGGACCGTCAGGAAGAGAAAACCAAAAGCAAACTACCATTTCATGCAAGAACACTATTCCCTTTTATTTACTTATAGTCTGATCACCAAGGGCTATTTGTTTTTCCGTAATGGATTTTCTACAGCGCCCGGCCATGCTGACAACACGTAATCGACTTGTGTAAAGCTCATGTCAATCCAGTTGCAAGTTTAGTTAGATTACTAACATTCACACTCAGACCATTAAAAAACTCACCCAGGCGGCTCCATTTTCATTCTCCTTTCATCTAAGCCAACCTTTTTATTACCATCGCATTACGTCCTCCAACATCCACCCTGTCCTCACTCACTTTCATCCCGAAAACAGATATTCTCTATTTAGAACCAAGCAAAAATGTGCGGGGTCTGTGCTTCCAAAGCAAGCTCACTTTCTCCACGGAATTCACTTTTTCATTATATTTCTATCATAAAAAACGAATTACAGTTCTACAATTGTTTTATAAAGTTAAAATACAGATCTTGCATTACAATATTTTTATAGGAAGGAAATCAATTTTATTGAAAAATACGCAATTCTTGTCACTGTTTGATAAATGCACTATTTAGAACACCCTGTATTTCCCACTGATGTGTTATAGACTGGATCAGGAAGTGCTCAATTTCCAAACAATGATTTGTACATTTCGATGGCACACAAAGTGGAGGTAGTAGCCAGTAGCCACACGCTGCTATTTATCCTATTCGGAAAATCAATACTATCAATTGGGGTAAATTCACATTAGCGATTAAAAAAATATGAACTTTAATTACACTCAGGAAATTATCTTTACTCCGTTAATATAAGTAGGGGTGTTTATTGATTTAGTGAGGATGCAGGTAGGTATTTTTGAAAATGGTGAGTAAAGAGACGAGACATGTCAAGAAGAGTTGCTGACAAGTCTCGTACGATTATTATTACGCAGTAGGATTGCACTAGGTACAAAGATTAAAATGTTTGGATGAAATTCCCCATTTGATGTGGAGGTTGACTGTTTCGTTTGAATGAGAATGAAGACAAAGCTGAGGGCTATGGAAATAACTGCGTCGTCGTCTCCCTTTCAACCGTAATACAACAAGGAGTTAATTCACTTTGACTAATTAAAGCCTCTCACATCTTTTTCCTTCCGATTAGAATACTTATGCTTCAGAGAACACCTCTCTTCTGTGGATTGACTCCCAGTAGCAGCCGTACCGTAAAGTGTTCTTCTCCTGCTCCTACCCGCTTTCTCTCATCCTCCGCTAATTCACACATGCTTAAGCTCTACTCCTCGTTCAGTCAAGATATTATAACTTCCAGCAGCTCTGATGTAGACATTCCCACCCCCATATGTCTTTAGTAGCCACTTAATTGTAACCATGTGGTAGTATATGTACACACGCGTGGCTAATGAGCACTTTTACATACAAAATGCAAAAGTAGGTAAGAACATGGTGGGTGGCTATAACTGCTTTGACTGCTGGTAGTTGGAATTTGGAGCAATAGCTTTGTGTGGCCATTATCTCGTAATTAATGTGAATTATGATGATACTTGTGATAGATATAGGAATTGCGTTGAATTGAGTTGGAATCTCAGTAAGCCGAAACAGAAAAGCCTCTTATTATCTTAAGCACACTTATTCAATGTATTATGGTCCCATCAAATGATGCTTCCACCATTTCGCATCAGAAACATGAAACAGAACCATCAAAGATTCCACCTCAATATCTCAACCAGCTCTTCATATTCAGTCAATGATATACAAATAGAGAAAACATCACTTCAACATCGCTGCAAGTTCTTATCAGCTTTTGTTAGAAGTTCGGGGTCAGCGTTACGAATCCTACTCACTCCCATCTTCCGAAATTGCTGCCGATGCTAATAAGCAAAACCCAACCCTACATCTATATTCATATGCACCTATACACTATACATGGAATATCTATATTCTATGTTTACGTAGGTATATACTTCTAGTAATTAGATTTACTACCTCTGTGCTTGCTAATTATCAGACATAAATTAGTGGATGTACTACGCTTGCACCACCATGTGAACCATCTTTCCCCACTCAATATAAATAAAATACATGTGTCACACGAATTTTACACTGTTTACTATAGTAAATACCTGCTGGATACGCGGTGTGAAAATCTCGATCAATAATATACAACTACAGCATGATGACATATTATGACATCTTAATTTGTAGTTTTACGAACAGCCAATATTGTGCGCTAACAGTGAGAAACAATAATGGTTGGCCGTAAATCAAAATATTAAACACGTTCACAATCTGATAAGGACACAAGTTGAAGTTTATCTTATATACTTACAGAATATTCACTAGTTTGACTACTGACCACGTGCATACATACACAACCCAAGGAACATTTAGATTCCTCCTGACATGACACCCTTTTCACTGTCCATACATCTGTACATATTTACAACAATGCCTTTTAATTGCGTGTAAAGGCAAAGAGTATATTAAAATAAATTTGCTCGCTTATTTTATCCAATTACGTAGGTTGAAGGATTTCAAGGACTGAAAAATTTACCGGTATGCATAATTTCCCCCATAGAACAATGGAATTCTATTGGATAGACGGAGAAATATCAGAAATTGATAGTTTTCGTTAAACGGCCTCGCGTTTCCATCATGTGAGCATCTCCATCTTTCTCACTCGACATCGCGTACAAATTGAAGCGAGAAATCTGAATATCGGAGAAAGCATTCATAAACGTGCACTTTGCATGCAAATCGAGTTGGATAACGTTTAAGAAATCGTATGGGAGCCATAAGCCAACATAATGGAGGCATCAGAGAGTATTTCTCTCGGTAGTCGACTGTAAAACCACAATAGTAATGGGGAGAGCGAGAGGAGGACGCGGTGGCTGAACTTGACGAAGAAAAGTGTGTGACATTTGTGTGTAGGTTGTAAGTAACCTGCTGCTTCACTAATGTGTGATATTGTTGGAGGTGGTTGTGGCTGGATTGCAGTCGAATGAAATGACTGAATGAAGAAAGAAATGTCGGGGGGAGTGAATTAAGTAAGTTAAGGACGGAAGGAGAGCGAGGAGAATAGATTCATTCAGTTCAGTTCAGATTGATGATATTTTGCGGATGGCATTTGAGTGAGTGCGATTATGATTGCAGAATAAAGTGGAAGGAAGTGAGTTATAGAGGAAAGGATTGGAGAATGAATTGACTAGGCACACACACACACAGAGAGAGAGAGAGAGAGAGAGAAATACACAAAGAGTGGAGAGTGAAGAAGACGGAGAGAGAAGTGAGAGAGAGAGATGTGGAGCGAGTCGTTGGTGAGATGAGAAGGCTGGCGGAGACTGGCTGCTTTGGCTGGCAGCAGCAATATTTGGTGTTTGCCTTTAGCAGATCGACAGCATCCACTTGCTGCCCTTTCATCTCTACACTTTCCCATTACCGGCCTACAAATACTTCAATTTGCGACCAAGTAGAATCACACAATGGTGGTGTAAGCTGGGCAAATATGTACAGAAAAAATGCATCCGCGTTATGCTACACCCTGATCTCCAAGTCCAAGTCCACATTCATTACACACAATGCAGCAGCAGCAGCAGCCTCCTTCGTCGTGTTGCTGCTCGGCTGCTGATTGACTGCCACAGCAGCACAGTCCCGATTTCTCGGCTCTCTTGGGATTCTCTGATCCCAAATCGACCGTCGTCGTCTTTTTTCCTTTTCACTTTCCAATGATCAGAGAAAGTCTCCCAAAACCAAACGCATCACATCACACACGTATTCTTCTCCAGTCTCACTTTTCTACTCTCGTGCAGTTGCTCAGTCCTCCTATATAATATGTGCTCAATAAACCAAAACGAAGGATACGTCCTCCAGTAGTACACCGATCTCGGGTGAAATTTGACGACCTAAATATATACATTGAAGATTTTTGGCCATGTTTTCCACATTCGAACAAACTTGAAGATCTTAAGTAGATTAAAAGCGTATTTCAGTTCAAATAATTTGTTTATGGTTGATAATTTCAATTTTAACAATTTTTTCACTAAAACCAAAACGACTACAAAACGCGAACAATTTAGTTTGTAAGCCTTTTAGTTGAAACTTGACAAAACATGGACACAGACTTTTTAAAAAAACCAATGGGGAACTGTAAATGGGGTACTGCCATTCGAAAAGGATTTCCTCATAGCTACAGCACATTTCTCTGACATTCTTGTTGGAATCGACCTTATGTATGGTCACAAAAATTATGCATACAGTTTACCCACTAGAGAGGTCAAGAGCAAATATGGTCAAAGATAAATAAATTCGTTGTGGCGGCCATACCCTACATATAGTTGAGCCATGTCCTTAGACAAGCACACCCGAATTTTATTGAAATCGAATAGAATAATTTTTCCTTGTGCCTGTCATTTATCCTCGACTGTGAACATTTGGCCAAAAAACATTTATGACTACATAGGTAGCTAACTTGGATAATAAAATCGTCCGGAAAAACCTCTTTACAGGTTGCTAAATACAATCTTTGGAAAATCCCTCTCCTATTAACAGTCTGCAGAGACTCAAATAAATACAAACTTATAATATGTGTATATCCAATGCCATTTTAAAACTTCATTGCGTACACCTTCACATCGTTCAATAAGCGTTGCTTTCTGGAGTATCCAATGAAGAACGAAGCTCGTTTCGGTAGAGGTGAGTTCGGGCAGCACTTTTGAAAACGACCCGTCCAAACCCGATTGATTCGAGAGGGGGCGGGGCTATTGTCGGGTATACCCGACCTAAATAAAGAAAAGTATAGGCTCTAAAACGCTTGAATTACGTACTTTGCACCTCCACATTCACTCCATTCAGCAATTCTTTGGCCTTTCGTGTACACAATTTAAGCACCCAAAAAACCCACACGCCCATACCAGAAAGTTAAAAAACCCGCCCGGTCCAAGCCCGAAATATTTTATCTCTCCAAATACCACGACCGTCCAACCCGAATCCCGAGGAGTCCAGCCGGCGCGAATCCGACGGGTTCAGGCTGGACACAGATACACACCCGATTTTTTCGGATACCCGACTCACCTCTAGTTTCGAGGATAAAAGTGCTTTTATGTGTAACGGGATGGAGAGTGGATATGTATGCTCAACGATGTTATACATACAAATATCATTTAAAAGAAGAATGGCGACGGTGCAAAAATTATTATATTCGTTGCTAAATACAATTGATAATTCCATAAATATTGTTCTAAAAATGGATACGTTTTAACACCCCTACTGTACGATTGAAAAGACTTCTTGCACAGCTACAGAAATGCAAAGAGTTAACACTCATATAAAAACAAAGTTTCAACCACCACCTAATAAGATACAATCTCAGTGACCCACCTGGAAGATAAATCTAATGATGGCCTATTCCGGCGCAACATCCTCGTTGGAATTTTGATGAGGTACGTACTGCTTGGCAAAAAAGCGCAGTGGATGCTCTGGCATTTTTTCTTAGTCTGGACAATTTGGCAACAAATGATTTCCTTAAATGTATAAGTTATACTGCAACAAATACACGATTCTTTTTATTTATTTATTCGTAAGATTGTATGACACAATCCTCTGTAATTTTTGAAAGCCATATATTTTTTGCAATTTTTTCCTTAACCTAAGCAAAAATAAGCATAAACGTAGCCCAAAAACGGAACCTTGCACAAAACATGCCCCAAATACCGCAAAACAAAAAAACCAAATTCTTGACTAACAATAAGAATAATGCATTTAAGCTTTATTCAATGGTTCCATCCTTGCATTAGGCAAAGAGTCCCAAAACTGAAAAAGAGTTGCCAATTGGTGCGGTACTAAATGCTACCATGCCCTACACACCTATGTATGTAAAATTAGAATGTGGCAAAGTGTTACAAAAACAACAAAGATTATCAATCCGATAGCTTATAGAAATGTGCAAGTTGTACATATCGCCATTGCACTATTTTTGTCATTATTGCAATTTGGAGAAGTTTCTATTTACAAACTGTATTTAAACAAGAACCTATTGGCGAAAAACTTCGGTAGCGTTTGACTGCAAATTAGATAGCTACTTTGCTGTTGACATGGTCCAAAATACACTACTTAAAGAAATTCGATACAAAAACGGAACCGGAGTTTGCAGCTCAAAGTTTTCAGCTCACCCTTATTTCTTTCACCGCGTCAAGTCAATGCAAAGAGGATGGAGCAAAAAGATAGCTAAAACGACAGGAAAAGTGGGCACAGAATGTTGTTGACATTTCGTTCATCTTAGCAGCTCGTTTCCAATTCTACTTTGTGCAAACACAAAACTAAATACATAAATACTTTCTCTGCTTTTATCCAACTACTATCTTCGTGCAAATGGAAACTTACTTACTTATATTTATACATATTATACGATACATACATTACACCTAATGTTGTCCAACCTCAGCAATGCAATGTAGTATTTAGTACATTGCTAATAAGGGCAAATTTCAGGAATATGCAAACAAAGCACTTTTTCTTTAATTATAAGTATATATTATTTAGAGAATAAATAGTTTGTGATTTTCTTCAACGTAAAATGTCCAATGTTGAAACACTAAAATCGAAAACTTGTTGGGCCTTGAGAACCAATATGAATTATGAATGCTCCAAGAATAATTAGCTGAATAAATCCAATGTGTAGTATGAATAAAAAGAGGTAAAAGCTTTTCACAGGTAGATTTGAGGAAATCTCTCCTTTGGGCATGAATAAAAATAATCAAATCTCGTTTCCCTCTCACCTGAAAAAGGTAAAAGTTTTTATTTTTTGCACGACAATTCCTCCATAATTTTCGTGTGAATAAGTTGAGGAAATACCGCTTTCCTCGCACCATTTACACCAAAATAACCGATCAGCCCTCGAGCTGCTCTGATAGTGTGCATTGCCATACACCGCCTTGTTTGTATGACCACCCCGACCCTGACCAAATCCACCGATAAAAGCTTTTGCCCAGTTTTATTCATACCGGGTCATCTTTATTCCAGAAAAAAGCTATCGAAATAGTGCGAGAAACGCAGAAATCTTCAAGGAAACTGGGGGGGGGGGAAGGATTTGGGAAAGATTATTCATATGAAAAGGAGTAATAGATTTTTTATTTTCCCTGAAGAGAAAGACTTTCCCATTTCCCGTATCCACGGAGCATTTGCGGGTTTTATTCGAACCACCCATTGGGCGGTATGAATAATCCATCAATCAAATGCTTTTCCTTCAAATAAAAGGTACCAAACGCATGTTAAAATTGTGTCATAACCATGGAGATTTCAAGTAAAAGCATTTGCTTAATGATTATTCGTACGGCCCATTATCTCAGTAAGCAATTTGCCAGTTACATTATTTATGGCAGTTAAGGAAAAGTTTACAGACAAAAGTTACATTCCCTGACTATCCTGATTCCCTTCCACAATAAAGTCTATGTTTTTCTTTTAAATGCTTAGAAATTGGAATTTGAAAATTGTAACATCAAGCAAGGCATAATTGCAATTGTCATGACAAGTTGTCAAACGTGAAACAGCATCGAATGAGTTATTTCGTTACTATTAACTGATTCCATGTTAGCCTATGCCTCAATTACTACTCGTCAGTTCACATACAAATTTGCAAGGAAAACATGCTAAGCTAAAAGCTTCCCTTCGATTTAACGTTCAAATCTGCACGATTACGATTTAAGAATGAGAAAGCTCTGGTCTTGCGAAAAATTGTCATTATAATTCCCAATATGAAACAATTATTGAAGCGAAGTTTCATTATTTATTCTACAGTTTTGATGAAATGGATCTAAACTAGAGAATAAATGAAAAACATCCGACATATTACATTTTTGTTATAAATAGTTTGTGCTTTTTCAATAATAACTAACAGGTTGACTATTTATTGGCCAGGGAGGCCTTGGAGAACTCAAAAATATCAACTGTGTTTTCTATGAAGCCCAAAGTCCAGCACGTTTATTAATAAAATAAATGGGGGAGATATGCTCAACCTACTGGTCAAATATTGCACAAATGAAAACATATTTCGGAGTAAGGACGAAAAAATTTCAGACAAATATATCATATTTTGAAACTGGAATGATAATTCCTCTTTCAATTTCATGTTGAATATATGAAATCGAGAAGCAAATGCCGAGTTTTGATGATAAAAGTTTTTCTCTTTCGCTACAGCAACACTATCGATAATCATATTATGCTCAACTAATAACAAAAATGATCAGGAAACTACACTTAAGGTTGTGAATTTGCCACTGCCTCTCAGCATAAATCATTATATATTGGCGTAAAAATGATGACAATGAGTAAGACCTGTGATAATTTATTAAGTAAAGATAATAAAAAACAGTTTTCCGCAGAATTAGTCACAATTTTGGTAGTATAAGGCAACCAATCAGAACGTAAAACATTTAAGAACTACAGACAATTCTATAATCTACTTAGAATATTATTTATATATCTGAAATAAAAAAATCTCCAATGAAAGAGCGAAAAAAGTACAGCGAATCCACAAAAAAGTAGATGTTGACGACGAATATTAAGCCGTGTCAGGTTCCATTGGAGTGTCCTCCTCTTCTTCCTCTTCTGGATTTTCGTCCTCTTCGATTTTTTCAACCTCCCCATCTGCTGGCTTCTGATAAACTTTCTCCAGAGGGGATACGACAACTCCTTCGTCCCATACAGTTGGCATATTGACAATGTCAACTGTGTAAAAACAGATACACTTTGTAAATGTTTGTTTCTTATAAGCTTAATGATTTTGTGGATTGTAAAATTCTTACTTTCGCTTTCGTGCTCTAATCCCAGAATGACTTTGTAACCTCCTTGAGCTAAAATACGCAAAAGACTTTGAGCCAAAGCAGTGGCCATGTCTTGTTCCTCATAACTGAGATTGTGGCCTCTCATAGCGGTGCCTGCATACCCCGGTAGATACATTCCACACGACATCAGTGAAAGCGTTCGACGGAAAGCCACATTAACGGGCAATGCTTGGCGAGCTGGATTATTCATCACACAAAAGTGAGCCAATAAGTCCAACATCCAAGTTGAGAGGGGTAAAAATTCTGCATATCGTTGTCTCAGATCCCGTAAAATCCGAATTAGTACTTTTATGGTGGAATTGTGCGCATTTTCTTCAAACCAACGGCTATATAAAATGAAGAGAGATTAAACCTACATTTTGGATCTGGATAGGTATAAATGAATGCGAAAATAAACGACAACTGTAAGTACCTGTGTCTAATGGCTTGCCAATGCTCAGTCATCAACTTAGACTCCAAATGTATTTCCGGATCTAACTTACGAAAGTTTTGCGGAACTGTTGTTATGAAAACTCTTATTGTAGCTTGCACATTGCTTAAATCAAATCCACGATTAGTGACGGATGAACGCACACCTACAAATATTTAAAGTGTCTTCATACTATTAAATTACTTAAAACCAACATTAAATTTGAAAACTGCTAATACTTATGAAAATCCACAGAGCACATTGGTGTCATAATAATTCAGCTTAATAGATTCGATTGTTTTTCAAACCGGTTGAGTTTAGGCAGCGTTCAAATGTTGCCCCGTTTGTCCCTTTTTTATGCTAAGACTAACCTATAACTTTTTTTAACTTAACCTAAATTAACATATAAAGGATATAAAGGGGCAACGGGGCAACATTTGAACGCTGCCTACGCTCAACCTTCAAACCTTTTACATAATATGCCATTCAAGAATAATTAATGATATGGATGTCTAAAATTAACATTATACAATCAATGGTTAGAAATAAATGTTGTATTATAGTAGTTTCTAAACTATTTGAATCTCACATTCCGTTTGTCGTAGTTCCTCTGTAACGCGGTTACTGAGAGCTTCTATTGCCTCACGTGTTGGTAACGTTTTCAGAATGACCACGAAGTCAGCCGTTTTGTGACCAGCTAGAATCGTTCCCTGCTTAAACGAACCGACTTGGCGGACTTCGTCTACTTGCTAAAAAACAGTGAGAGCACCATTACGAAAATTGGAAAACATCAACCTCACCATAAATCCAATAACAATCAACAAAAAGTATCATTTGACATAGTTTATAACAGTATGGATTTGTGGGAATTATCGGTATACTGACTTTAATCAATCACTATCAAAACGGTTCAATATTTTTTAGGACGGTGAACCCACAAATTAAATAGCTACTTAAGCGCCACCAGTTGTAAAAGGCATGTCCAGTTATTCGCGGAGTCATAACCGACTTAATCAGGACAAAGAATTAATTTATACATTGAAATTCTGGAACATATAACTAGGGATGCCAAACCGATCCGAAATAATCCGATCCGAATCCGATCCGACCGGATCGGATCGGATCGATAAATTTG
>JABASC010001702.1:0-21488 GCA_019776185.1 Plutomurus gul | reverse complement strand
TACATTTGTTAGGTACTCATAAGTTCTCTGTGCAAGCTTTATCTGACAAAGAATCTTATGTACTAACCAACTTCCGTGTAAGTCACCAACATGTACATACACAGCACCGCAACATAAAACATTCTAAAAATGATTGTTTTAAATCTCCCTTGACTTACTTATTTACAGGATTCAAATTAAATTGACATATTGTTGGTATATTCAATTTTTGTACTCAGAGAGAGGGACAATGGAGAATTTAAAAACAAATTTTTTTTTGATTACCTGGAGAGTAAGATTCCTCTAGTGCTAAGGTTATCGTCCAAGAAGAAAATATAACTCCAAAAATCACGCAGCCTCCAAAATATAGCTGCAGAAAACCCAGAAAGCACATTAGCGCTAGGAACAATATTTCCCATGTCATTTGTTTCGATTTTTACAGAGTAGCAGTAGTAAGTAATTCCGAGCTTGTGGTCATTATTCCCATAAAAATATGTAGGTTGATTGTTTTCTTTAGTTTGACATACCACAAGGAAATCGATATCCTATCGAAAACCAACAAGCAGCTCTTTTCTGTCTCTCTGACTCATAGAAAATACCGAGTGAAAGAAGAGCAACGTTTCATTTCATGAATGAAGGTAGACACATAGAATGAAAAATGATCGGCTTTGTCGACAGTTAAATGTGTACATGTACTTATGTAATAATGAGACAGGTTTTACAGAGAAGAGACGTACCAGATTAAAAAATAGTAGTACATAAACGCCTGCTTCTGCGGAGCAGCAGCAACACGGATTGATCATTTCCGTGTTTTCCTGTCTTGTCTCCTGTTTGACTGGGCTGTTCAAAAAAGCTCACACGTTCACCAACCGCACTCTCACAATTCACGAGACGGCGGCGGAATTTCACCTGCTCCTTTTCTCCTCCTACCTACTAGTAATTCGTAATAATAACTTTTTCGAAAATATTTCCCCGTTGTGTATCTAAGTATAATATTTTGTACTGAATGCATGCCATGCACGCGACACTGACGTCGTCGATATCTTCTGGCTTGAATAAGCTGAGCTGGGGTGTCAACGAGATCAAAAATAAGTGTGAGACGGAAATAACCTGAGCAGCAAGGCAAGGAAACAGCCGAGTTGTGAACAGTTTAAGTGAAGACTGCAGTCGAGTCACTTCTGTACTTGTAGTACAGTACAAGTAGACTACTTCTCATGTCTCTTATTTCTTCTCTATTGCACAGAGAGAGAGAGAGAGAGAGTCCCGCTCAGAGAGAACACAACGACTCAGACATCGGACTGAAACTCAACCGAAAACCCACTCTGATCAACTCTTTACGTATATGCACACACAGAGTGAGAGTCCTTTCCTTGTGCTTTGGTATTCTTGTAGTAGACTTGACTTTTATTCGGTTTTATTTCGGCTCAGCTTCTCATCACGATCGCATTCAATTGAACTCAGCTCTCAATCCCTCCCTATCCCATCTACGTACTATAACTGCATACGTAACACACAGTCACTACATTCACTTATACATTCAATTCACTCATTTGCTCACATCACACAATCCGCCTTTATACACACTAAGGTCCCTCATTGCTCAGTCACAAAACGGCAATTCTTATTTATCTCTGTTCTGCGAAAAACATTTCTACAATGTATTAGATTATACTTAAGAACGTTTCGTTCACCTACATTGTGTGCTCGCATTCAATCTTTTCGCCGAAAACGTGCTGCCCACCTTTCCGTCTGTCTAACAATAAACACATAATATGTATGTGTGTGTACTAACTATATGTACACTACCACCAGCACAACTATGTATTAGTCATGTGTAACTAAATATATATTTACATTGGCTACCTATTTACCACAGAGACTCGTGCACAACAGAACTGTGCTATATAAGACGTGTGTCTACTGTGTACGCAACGGAAGCTACTGGTGACTAGTAGCACACATGTTCCCATGAAAATTTGCTCCCGTCTTCCCGTCCCGCTCGTCAGGCGAAACACCGATAACGACAATACATCACATCAAACACAACCCAACTGTATTATCTAATACAGCAATGCGTCCTTGCCTTCCACTCTACATTATCCGCTACTCTATGTACTTTACTAACAACCAGTCAAACGGCACTTACATGCTTTAAACTCTCGGATTCCGACTTCACCAGTCGGAGTTCAGAGTCAGACACGTCAAGTGAATTTAGTAATTCAAGTCAACTCCTATAGAAACCACAAGTCAGTTTCTGCATCTCCAACACTACTTATGTGCATACTTATGCCACACCAATAATGTAACAGATCTCTCTCTCTCTCTTTCTCTCTCTCTGTGCAAAGAACTAGGGGTACATGTTCCTTGGCTGGCATTATGGCAGTTGCTTGCTCTCGCGAAATTCTTATCATTCTTCTCGCTCTGTACAATGTACATACTACAATATGTATTATACTTGTAGTACACAAATACAGACGTGCAAATAGGCTCTCTCTCCGTAATCTCATCCTCATTTGCCAGTTTCGTGCCAACTGTTAGTAGAGCCTTCACTTTACTGCTCCACTATGCTATCAACCAAAGCCAGCCAGCCAGCCACCGTACTTATCGTATCCCATTCCTAATCGTACGCTGATGTGCATTAGCAATGAACCTGACCTTTGAGCTACATTATATACACAGAGAGATAGAGATAACAATAAGGATGATTTGGACGAAATGGGAGCTTCACTGTAGTAGTACTAGAGGAACAATGCTTGCTCGCACAATCAATTCTTAGGAGGAAGTGTCTTAATAGCTCGTATACACTGACTGAGAAAGAGATAGAGAGATAGCCATTGTAGTCTCTGCTTCGTTTTACAAATTGGTTACTGATGAAATGCATACTAGGAAATAGAACAGAGCAGCACGACTGACAAGAATCTATAATGATACCGTCATTGTTATTATGCTTGTAATACAGCACTTTAATACTGTAGTTACTTAACTATAATATCAATGTAGTGTGGCTGCCTACGTTTCGTCCAGCACACTTACGGCAATATTGTAGCATAGGGAAAGGGCCAAAGAAAGAGAGAGAGAGAGCAATTATGCAGGCAGTGTAAGTAATGCAAATATAATCGAGTGAAGGTGAAGGCTGGACGGCCAACACGAAAGCTGTCAAAGTTTCCTTCCATCACATTGCTGCTCTCCCCTGCATAGTTAGTACAATAGCAGATTATCAGCAGGACTAAGTGGGAATACTGGGAATGGTGTTGTGTTAGCCATTGCAGACCAGACCAGGCCAGGCCAGGCCACTGAGTCAGTTCATCCAGTCACGTAGATTATGGTTATGTCCTATTTTGCACTACATGGCTCCATTTGACTGCATGCCATGACTTTCTGCAGTTTTCCACTATACGTGGACTCTGTGCTGTGCACAAAAGCAGCGAATTAAAAGAAATTCCGACTTCCACTTTGGCTTTCACACTACTTACCTATGTGCACAGCTCTATGGTCGCATTAGCCGTGTGCAGCAGCACATTGCAAACATGCGATAAAGATACTAATAGATCAATGAGTTTTTACTTGCTGTTGTTTCTCCGCTGCTATAAAGATTTCTTCGCTAGATTCCTATATATATTTACTACACAGCAAATTTCCGAACCAATAACACAGTACATTGCAGTGTGGTTCTTCATTACACGTGAGTGTACCAAATGTATAGCACTGGGTATACCGTGTGTGGCTGTAGACGGTTGTTTTTCAAGTCAATATTCACAATCATTGGCCGAAACTCTGAAAATATTACAATACATGCGAAGGGCGAACTTTTCTCATACTTAAATCGGGAATCGAGGATTTAGTATTTACTACCACTACTACTGCATTTGCTGTATTTTTTATATATCGTTTCTTCATTCGGATTTCGGATTATTATTATCTATGGAGAAATCGAAACAGATTATTGTTAAAGACTGCAGGGGCACCGGTCAACTCCGGTTTCAGTTCCAGAGAAGAGAGTTGATATTTTAATGACCTTGTGTATTCGTCTTGTTTCTGCCTAAAATCTGAATTTCGCGTGTGTCGATTTACAGTTGCACTTGAACAATGGGAAAAGTGCGAACCACAGGAGCTTGTAGGAAATTGGGAATTGCAAGGACAAACTTATTTTCTGCAACTACAATTATAATATTATACATGGACCTTTGCATGTTGGAGTTAAAAAAAGTTTACTACCTCGTTCACCGTGCTTGCACAGCATAAACATTGTGTGACTGGTTTATGTAGTAATTTCAATTTTAACAGTTATCCTCGCTTGAGTTTACGATAACTGGGTCAAGTCGATTCATTCGCAAATTAAGAGCTGTAATGTGGTGTTACAGTTATCATGCAATACAAATATTGCTGCTGGTTTATAATGTCCGTAGTAGGTACTCAGAAATTCTCCAGAAAACTTTTCCGTATACTATTTTGCTGTGTTAGTTATTTAGTACATAAGTTATAAGTACTGTGAGTGGATAGGCATCTAGGAAGGGGTGCGGTTTGAAAAGACTTTTGCTTCTCCTCCATTTTTAAATTATTTATTTAATTGGTCTGAAAATGTTATGATTAATCTGCAAAATATAACAGAGAGAGGGGGAGGACGTCAGCCTCTCCCCAATATGAAGAGCATGCTTTATGAGTAATTGAAAACGAATATTACTTACAAAACCTTAGTATAAATTATTTGAGTTGTCCACCAATGAACTAAAAGTGTACTAGATATTTTTTTATTTTTTTATTCGATCGATGTGTGCATGGTCCACATGATATTTATATATAACCCTAATGAATGAGGAACAACAATTAATGTATGGGTAAAGTTAATGTATTTTGTTTGAAAAAATTTAAATGCAAACACACCGATTATATTTTGTTAGAAATGAATTTTTGCAACTTAACGAATTATAATTTTGAACAGGGCAATACATATAAATGTTAACTTGCAGAAGGCTAATTATAGAGGAAGTAGCCACCACCAAATACATTTAAAAAATCCATTCATAATTATTTCAATATATAGATAGATGTTGAAACATTGTCCTTTTCTTCAAATAATAGGCCGCAACCTAGTCTATACACATGTTTTGTTACCGGTAAATATTTTAATTGGTTTGACAAAACAATTTCTTTCAAATCCTGGTGGTTGAATTCGTATATTTTACCCATTTTACCATTTACCACATAAAATCGACTGCATTTTTATCCATTTTTACCAGGTGGTAGAAACCACTTCGAACACTGTGTGAGAAAGATACAGTTTAATTCTGCACATTATATTCATACAGCTTGGACAGTTACAATTTTGTAGACCATCTCAAAAAGATTACTTGAAATCAGCAATTTCATCTCGAAGGTCGTATGTATTGGCAGACCAATAAACCACTTCATCATGTTTTACTGCAACTGCTGTAATAAATTAACTGAAATATTGATGCGGTGTACATTGGGACTTACTGTGTAGTGGCGTCACTCAAACTCCGTGATATTGAAGGATATGATTTTTATTGTATTGCAAAACAGCTTTGTAATTAGTTTCCACTTATGTGCAGACTAAAAGTGGCAATAAATAGTACCTAATGAATAGAAATAAAAGTTGTATTTTGTTGGTGAATGGGCACTTAGCGATAAAGGTGTTCGCTAAAATAAAATGGGCTGATAAGGGGTAAAGACATAATTGGGGGTAGTGCGTAGTGCTCCGATCGGGCCGGGCCAAGGATTATTGTAGTGGTAATGGAGTACATATAAGTATACCAAGTGAAAATACCTAAATTTCACCACAGAGTAATCAATTGTCTTTCCCTTGGCAGAAATCTATATAATCAATTAATTTGTAATATGTACACATTAAATTGTTATATAAACACAAAGAATGGATTTCGATATGAAATAATTATTTAACATATACATATGCAATATAATTTTTTTATTTTTGTACGTCCGAAGAGGGGAGTGGGTCCTAGTCTTTTCGGACAAAGTGTTCGCATTGTAGAAAAACCATTTGTTGATGCATATTCATACTTCAAAAAGTGTTGTGAAATGCAGGAGATACTGGAGATGTACTGACAATGAGTGGAAGACCGAAAATTCTGCCTCAAAGTTAATACAGAATATTATCGCTGCTATAGGTATTATTAAAGGCAAAAAGCCCAGTAATTCTGGAATGAAGGGATGGTTCGACCAGTAAATCGAAGTACAAAGATCTGGACAGACAGTGAGATTAGTTTACTTTGGGTAAGGTAAATAAGTGTTTTCATTGACAGTTTTGAATAGATTACATCACAAAAATTAAAATGGCAATTATGTGAATTTTACGAATTGGCTCTTTTGTGCACTTCATTTGGATTGGAACTTTTGGATTTTGACATAATTGGAATAGTTGGCAAGTATGCGTTTAATTTGTTGTACACAGCTTGTGGTCTTTAGTTATGAAGCAAAGAATTAACTCTTGATTGAACGTTTATGCACACTTGAAAGCTCGCGTAAGCATTTAGGGGCAGAGCCACCGATACTGTTTTTTGTGTTTTCTTTTATATTCGAATGAAAACAGAAAGTATGTAGTCATCACAATGCATAAATAATGTATCCTATACTTGTACACAAATAGGATGTTCGGAATGCAGTGTGTATGTGGGGGGAGGGAAGGGGGAGGGGTAAGGGGGAGAGGTGGTTGGAAGGGTGAGGGGGAAGAGGATATTTGGCGGAAGGAATTGTCTATCACTTATAACACGCTTACAATGTTTATTTTAAATTCAAATCATTACAGCATTAATTTTTCTTGCACAAATACGTATAAACAAATTCGAAGAAACAAAACACATTAACAATACAACAATACATACATATAAACAAAGCAAGATTTTAAATTGGAAACATTCCTAGAAAGTTGCCGGGGATATTCATAAAATCTCGGAGATTTTCCAGACCCTGGGAAATTGGAAATTTATGGAAATTAGCCCTCTCGAATTCAATTCCTGTCGTGCATGATTTCGAAAATCACAGATCTGTCAAGTAATGGTGTTTTTGTTTGTTCAGCATAAGTTATGCTGCACAACCAACAGTTTTGTAAATATGTATTGAAAATGTGTTGATTCAGTTGTCTAAAAATTCAGAATTTGATTTTCGACTTTGATTTATAGGTATATTGAATATATTTTATATAATGGCATTTATCGTCAGTGATATCAATCATTAATAAAATAAAAGCCCTGGATTTTCCTTTCGAATATTCTGCACGCACTGCCTGTGTACTTATTATTTACACAATTAGAGTAGGTTTTATAGGTGAATTCCATAATAATTCATGTTCACTTTCAGAAAGTTTCCGGGAATTTGACAACCTTGAAACAAAGATATAAATAAATGCACAAACGAAGACGAGTATTTACTGCGCCAGCATTTAAAGATTCCCCGGACGTTTGTTAGAAAATTTATGATGCTGAACTAAAGGTATTATTACTCGTGTGGTATGCATTTAATGTTTAAGGGTCAAAGTTAACCAATTCACGCTGCTTAATGAGGGCAAAATGATAGATGAATCTATTACCACAATTTCTACTGCAATGTTTTTATCTTGTAAAGTTGTACACATTAGCAATTTCTGACAGCAATACTACTCTGCTACTCTGTACGTGCTATTTATTCAATTAGATAATAACTATGCGTGTCCCAGCACGTGGTTAATTGTCTCCCATAGAAAATTTTCTGCGATCATAATACTAAAACAATGTAACTCATGTCAAGGAGATGTGTGTACGTGTTATAGAGGGTACACGCACCACACACAAACACATTCCCATTGTGAACCATAAAAACAATAGATTTCGTACGTAACTACGTGTCTACGCACAATATACAGGTACTTTCCAGCTAAGAATAAAAGTTACATCCTAATTTACTATACTCTAGCCCAATTTAACGTTACAAGGTTAATGGGTAAAGTCAAAGCGCATTGTATCATTTATTTTGCCAGTTTATAGGCTGTATACATTGAAAACATTTGTTAACAATACTTAATCGTATACAAGTTCTAATAAATAGATAACATGGAATATCTACGGTTGGAATATTCTTAAAACAGTCTCTTAGAGGTTTACAATATTGTAAGAGTAATACAAATCTGTTTTTTCAACTCTTGACTCTCTGTCTTTTCGTGGTGAAATAGTTGGTGGAATTAAAATATTATTCTCATCGACAATTCGCTATCAACTGAATTCCATATGTAACCACACAAATTATCACTGCAGCGATAAAGAATTCCGTTTTATTTATCGTTCTAACTTTTTCTATGAAGGAAGGTTGTGCATTTGGAAAAACTCTGGGCAGAGGATGTATAAACTCTACATTGTCCTCATCATCATCAGCACCAAGTGAAGGAATATTTGAGTTTGCCTCTTTCGAGAAATGATCGTAGTAGTCTAATGTGCAGTCTTCTGCAAGGATACTGAACGTTTCAGCGAGTAATTTCAGTTTGGCTTGAATCTTTGCAACTTTCTCCCCGTGTTCGGGAATCAACGCTCGAATCTCTCGAGCCTCCTTTCCAATTTTCACGAGCTCACGCAGAAACGAGTCTTCATCTTGAATAATTTTGGCCCCTGCTTTTTTGTTACTTTTGAATGCATTCATTTTTTTAGAATTTTGAAAGCTCCCCCCAGAGAGGCTTAGTGATGCCATTTTCAGCAGTTTGAATTTCGCGTCGAATAAACAATGCAGCATCGTTCCTGCGAACATAAACAATGAGATATTTATAAATAAATACTGCAGAGCTGAAAGTTATTTTGGTAAATCATAAAAAAATTGTATACTATAAATTACTAACCCCTTTCGTAAGTAAGTCCAGGACAGATTTGATCCATTACTAAAAGCACGCTTTGGCACAAACTAATCTGTTGCAATATAAATTCTTCACTGCGATTTGGCATCTTCCCCATCATGATTATCATTTCTTGTTTTGCATTCAAAATCATTTGGTGGTTCGGGTGTAACGTTTTCCCTTCATTCACTTCGATGAAGTCTTTAAGTCTAGTCAAGTTTATTACGGAAGGATTAAACTGTATTGCTTCATATTCTGTCGAGCAGACTTCCTGAAGTTGCGTCAGATATGACCATTCATTAAGAAGACAACATTTGTTGCATTTGTATGACATAATTTCACTAGGAACTGGAAGCAGATAGCCGAAACATTTTCTCTTTGGGCATTTAACGGCGGAAAAGTAGGTTCCCAATTCTGTTGGGTAAAATAAAAAATATTTAGAATTGCATTGTTAGCACATTTTAGTTTAATTATAGGTTCCCAGTTCAGTTCTATTAGCATAATGGGCCATTTCATGAAGCTGTACACTCATGCAACTGAAATTCGTTCAAGTATACTAATACCACAAATTAAGAACATTATCCCAATTTTCAAACTGTGTGTAATCAAAGTATATACAAATTAATAAATTTAATTGATTCATTGATTTAATAGAATCTGAACCTGTGGGATCGGAACATCTTTTGCAGTTGCACGTAAAAAAGTAGCCCTCATTCAAGTAACTCTTCCGCTCGATTGTATTCTCCATCACGTCTGTATAACTTATTGATATCACATCACCTTTCCCAATCGGTAAACTGGCCACTGCAAAATAAATGCAAAAGCACCAAACGGTTAGCAAACTCAAGCTTTAGCCGCTAATTTATATTTACATTGGTTAATTGTACATTTAGGATGTATTATCCATTCTTTATGTGACAATTTCAATAAACTTAATTAAAATATGCATACAAACATGTAATTATACTTACCGAGTTTCGCGGAGAAGGTCCCACGGGGTTTCGTCTCATTAACTCGTAGCCACATTGCATTTGGTACACAGTCGTGGGACAAAAGACTCAACTTGTGAAACAGTAAATGGCCCGCCCTGTAAATAATCACATAAAGCAAGAGAAATATGTGAATTGCGTCATTTAATTCAAATATTTAATCATGAGTCAGTCAAAAACTACTTGGTTTCTGTCCCATTTATTTTATTATCAGTCATATTCCACTCTATGCATTCAACCTGTGTGACTTTTTAATATTTTCTGGTAGTGCAATTGTTTTATTGTATTCTAAAATACCTCTAATTGCTTTTTTCCACTTAATTATTAACTAGGAATCCCCCCATTTTGAAAACGGACCCCCTGTCCCACCTTTATGAACGGCCCCTTGGGGTCGGTTATTTCATTCCAAATCTTCCATCTCATTTAATTTTTAATTTAATTTAATGAAATGCTCCGAGCTCTAGTCTGTATGTCTATTGCCATGTTGTTTGTGTGTACCTGGAAAAGTTATATCTAAGGAATATCTAATTATCGAATACACAAAGAAATAGTAATCATGAACTAACATGCCTCCAAAAATGAATTTTAAATTGAACCCGTACAAAGTATCTACCTGTTAAAGCCGGCAATTTTCTCTTCATCGGAGAACCCGTGAGCGTTAATTTCAATAGCACCAAGAATCTGAGAAATCAGGTTTCCAGCCGACGGAGGCTGTAAACACATAATAATGACTATTATTCATATTGTAGCTATCTTTTTTGAAAAAAATCTAGGGCGGTAGAGAAAAAACGGAAGGGGGGTGGACGTCGATCGTTTTTTCTGGATGGTAACACATTACAAACCTTGAAAATTTATATTAATTTATTTATTGGTGGATTTTTGTTACGTTACAAATTTTATCGTACACACATTACATGCATGCATAAGGTATGTTCAACAACTAGAGGTTCACTATAATTTTGCACGCTACAACCAGAGAATCGCAATCAGGTTGAATCTACGCTTGTCAGACTTGGCGCTTTGAATGTCATAATCAGTGCACAATGACACGTAAAGTTTTCCGTGCTGTGTTGCTTCTGGAACGATGCTACCGGGATGTTCACCCTGTATCAACATCAACCGATAGGAAATTTTATTCTTTCCAAAACAATTTCCAAAATTTTAATGCAGGGAAGGGTGCACGCGTGAGGTTACGCGTTGTAAATTGAAAACCCATTCCTTATAGACTTATAAGTACTTACCATTGCAAAAATTTTGAACCTATAATTGTTGGAAACAAAATTTCTTTGAACATTTTACGAAAACGTAAGATACGATACTTTACGTATACCAAGTTATGACATGCGTAGATTCTCATGTTAAAAGGAATATGAATGCGCGAATACTGATTGCGATTCTCTGGCTGTAGCGTTCAAAATACTAGTGAACCTCTATATAGTTTGTTGTTGAATGTACTATACACATATACAGAAATGACGGTGCACAAACCCTTGTGAGGGCTAAAACTGACTCTAGGGCATGGGCACAGGTGTAAAACTCCCAAGCTTCCTCATCAATCACCTTTCAAGTAGAGACAAACTAACCGTCTCTCATTATTCACCGATTCTACAATTACCATAGTTCTAATGGCGTGTTTCCTCTGATCTGATTACTGGTCAATGTGCACACTAACATTACATTATCACTGCATTTAATTGTTTTAATTAGGTATACACTTCGTCATTGGTTAATTATTCATCCTTAAGAGAGTTAATGCGACCAAAATAATAGATCTATATGTATAGCAATTAAACATTCGAAGTAAAGTTTACAATGACTAACCGGTTTCAAAAATGTCTCAAAGTAATGAAAGACCACATCGAGCAGTCGTCTCCTGTTGAATCGCTTGAGTCTGAATTGTTCATGATATTCCAAATTGAGGATTTTCTCCCACTTTGACGGACTGATCTCGTGAAGCAAAAAGCAGCGCAGGACATTCACGAAAAAGTAGTTGATTGGCTTCTCGGCTGCAGGTACTCTTCGAGAAGCCAAAATCTGGCATTCGAATCCTGAGTGTTGCACCAACTGCCAAACGATATGCAAAAAGAAATTGATATCTCAAATTACCTATACAGACTAAAATGCTCCCTATTGCTCAGCAGCTCAGCAGCAAGTCTACTGAGAAAATAATGCTTTCTCCCACGGCTGCACAAAAGACCATAATAGGCCTTTCACTAAAATCCTATTCGGCAAGGTGACAAAAGAAGTCCAACTATGAATTACCTTTTCACATTCGCTGTCACACATAGGCCATTTACAAACGGAGCATTTATGCCCTGATTTGACTTGTTTATAGCACCCAAGACACAAAGGCATGTTTTCTGGATCTATTGACGGATTTGGCCCAGTCATCAATGGCTTCTCCTGGAAAATCAGTTCACCCTTTTCAATTGGCCTGGTGGCGATGATAAAACGACCTTTGACCTCATCCTTCTGGATCTTGGCTGGAAAACAATCTTTTTTATGGTTGCTCAAGTCCAGATGAGAATGCTCCAGCGAACAGTAAGCAACTTTATGGCAATTTGTGCAAAGTGAGGAGCCCAGCTGGCCGCACACCGTGCATCTATTATTTAAAATCAGTCCATCCAATCTTTGCATGTTCTCACTATCCTTCATGTCGTCAATCACTTGTTACGTGGTAGAAGAAGGTCGTGCTTTGTTTACAGTGGAGGACACGGCGCCAATGCCAATCACTTGATCATTTTTATCCGATAATTTCTCACTGCTCGATGCTCAATCACACCGATTAAATTGGAAATTACCTCGGTTGTTAAATTACCTACTTATAATCGCGTCATCTATTAAAATGTGTGTTAATTGTATCTGTATTGTAGTATTGCTGTAACTAATCTTGATACTGTTACCACCTGTGAACTGGACTCTAAAATTATGCTTCAACTTTGTGATATAACTTTGGAAACTCTCCGTGGAATTCAAAATTACTGACAATAAAGCGATATTTCAGGATTATAATTATGCAGACTGCTTCAGAGATTAAGACGTGAGAGGAGGCAGCAAGGCAACTGGTAACCAGTAGAGAGAATACACGAGAGCAATGTGATTGTGTATAAGTTGGCGTGTGACTGGTTCTGTGGTTGTGTTGTGAGGAATTAGCAGGAAGTCGAACCCGGGAGAAAGCTGGAGAGCTACTGAATGAAATCTAATGTTTCCCTCTCGCAGAGAGAGCGACCTACAGGAGATATATCTATGTAAAGTGAAAGTGTACTCTCTCTCTCTCTCTCTTTCTCTGTATGTAGCCGTACAAGTAGTATCTGTAAGACCCGGGAGAAAATTTGGCAGCCCGGTTTGCAGTTCCTTCACTTCACACAAACACTTACAGACTGGCAAAGCTTTGCGACGCAACCGACGACGAGCCACGCTACACACGGACTTAGCCAGCAGCAGAAGCGAGCTCACTTAATTCGTCCTGCTTGAGACAAGATGTACACGGAATACCTACATACAACTAACAGGCGGAATAGCGAGCGAGAGAACTCAAAGAGATTACTCGTACGGCTCTCTCTCTCTCTTGATGTGTGTGTGTGTATGTGTGTGAGAGAGCAACGGTATTGATACGGATTCGCATTGACTATGCAGACAATGTCTTCCCACTGTTTGCAGTAGGTGGGACTGCTCGGAATACTTAGAATGATGAAGAGCTGCACACACAGCAAAGAGAAAACGAAAATGCTTTGCAAAAGTGAACTGTAAAGGCACTCTCATTTTATTTCTTTCCCTTTAGTACTCACATACATACAAATAGTGTTCCGGAGAGTAAGTGAACAGAATGTTGATAATTGCAAATCGATTTCCAGTGTATAAAACAATTAAGGGCTAGGTACACCAAGGGGTTGGTACACCGTACACGCCTGCACATACATACGATACATTTATAATATGAGCAGTGGGAGTCCTTAGATATTTCATATCCTTGCACCTTTATCAGAACGGAAAGGAAAGCGGGAGAAAGCACTATAGAATTCTCTTTGTTAACATGTAATACTTATCACTCCTGTGAACTAAATTTCCTACTAATGCATTTCAATTGTTTCCACGTTGGTTTACTCCTCCGGTTGCAAGTATTATCTGCATATCTAGTAGTGGCAAGTGGAGCAGCAGCAGCAGCAGCAGCAGCAGTCTTCCATATATCATTCGGCTGGCTTGTCGGAAAGTCCATGGAACTGACTGCACTGGCTTGGCTTGGATTCGCATGGAGGAAAGCACAGACGAACGAGACTACGTGACAATTATACTGGAAACGGTGAAGACTAATGCTACTTAAGAGCACGATGGACTGGAGGAGTGCCTAAACTACCACGGACAGATACTGGAGAGAGATATACAAATGTAATAGTAATCCTATTACATACTGTTTTCATGAGCCTATGTTCTTAATTTCCCCAGTCACCAGCACCACCACCATTTCCGCCGCCGTCCTCCTCCATTATTCGAGTTTTGCATCGACAGCGCTCAAAGGGCGCTTCTGAACTTGGTTCGCTTATTTTTCCTTAAGCTCAAATTACTTGGAGGGTCTTAAGAGAATAATTATTGCACGATTAAAAGTTGACTCTCCATCTATTCTGTATGCATACAACGAAGGATTCACAGAAAATTATAGTCGAAAAGACGTCATAATATAATTCTGTATTCAGGAAATATGTTGTCGATTGTATGGGGGAGCAAATTAACCAACAACCGTCTCTTGTTCTAATTTGCAGCACCCTTTTTGGTATGATTGCTCTTATAAAATGAATAATCGCACATTGAATGTAGTATGTAAAGTTTATAATAAGCAGATTGCTGTTTAATGATGGCACAGGGCATTGTTAATCTAATCATTGGTAAAATTCCAAAAGTGTCTCCTCAGCAGATTATTCATTGCATTGCAATTCAGCATATTTACGCCTGTCGTAGTATAAGTAATAAATATATACGTATGTATACAATTGGTAGTATTCAGAAAGTATGTACGTCTCATCTCAGGAATTTTTGGTCACAATTTATTTGTAGTAACTGTTTGCACTGCTGAGTAAACAAGCAGAAATACAACGCAACACTCTTGTTCATTGCAGGAATTTTTCCTTATTTTTATAATGAATATCGCCAGGTCTGTACAGAAGTTATGTAGAATATAAAAGATTGTGTCTTAAAATTTTACGACCTTTAAATGTTAATGCTGTTGAATTTTATGGTTGCCCCCAATGAATTCTTTGAGGAACGTAAGTACAGATGTGATCTGTAGTATGTGTGCTGTGTGAAAGACATAGTAGTGTATAATATGCAATGCATGATAAATTAGTACATGGTGCATGTACTTATACATTGCTTATTATTTATGTACTATGCACTGGGGAAGTTTCCGGTTGCTGCAGAGTGTGCATTTAAGTGTTCTATCTGGCTTATGCACACACGTGGTGTTTGTCAGGTACATAGTAGTTGTGATCAAAGCAAGTCCTTTAACAAGTCCTATAACAATGAACATTTTGACTCAAGCCGTCCTTTGTTCAATGTGTTTACTTTTACTTGGGCTTTACATATATTTGTAGATTGCCTTTGCAATTCTCTCTCTCTCTCTCTCTCCATGCATATGATGGCTACCTAGATATTACCTATGAAATATCCGGAACTGAATATTATGTGCTTGTTTTGTATGTGTGTGCACTCAGGAAGAAAAAAAACACTGTTCAAACGATTTAGGCTTGTTTACTAAGGTGGTTAACCCATTTTGTTAGTGCTTCCATTTCCCACTAACAACTTAAATACATACTTGCATCCGTTCCACTTTTTCAATCCCCATCAAATTCCATATTCCAAGAATGAATGAATAAATGTAATGTCCACATTCACTCATTCACTAATTCATGTGTTCCCCTTTCCTTCAGAAATTCGATTATGTTGTCATTGTTTTAATAAATATTTCCATAAGCAACTACGTTCGGAGAAATAAATCATTTGTAACACATACTTAACGTCTGTTTGAGTTTCCAAAACAATTAACTAAGTAGATTTGAACGTTTGTGTGCATGTGTGTATGAATGCGTTTCAGAATAATGTGCTCTAAAGTTTCTAACTTTCTGCCTGTTAATTTTTCGACTGAATGTGAATAGCTCAGCTCTCGCTGTCTGTCTTCTTTCCTCCGGAGCAATTTTACGTAGTCTTCTATCCGCTGGAGTTATATTTTTGAATTTTGCTTGCTCCACTTTCAGATGTAGAACCTTAGTCAGCTTTACTTCTCCAACCATTGATTGTCTTGCGGCTTTTGTACAGTTCTCTCCCTCTCTTCCAGTCTCTTTCCTTTAGCCTTATGGCCAGTAACATTATCGTATTATAACGCTCGCGTGCAACGACCAATAAAATTCACTGTCACAAGCCGTGGCATGTGTCAAAAGCTGGTATTCTACAATTTGGGGCACATTCCAACAGTGCATGTACGAAACATTAGGAATGGAGTATAACAAGCGTTGAAAGGAAACATTACATGATAAAAATATTATATGGCACCACTACTACTTCCTATTTAGTAGCATTTGTATTCCGTGTCCGTTTTTGATCTATGTACTACTGTACTACCACGGACACCAAATGATATAGTCTAAAGCATGGATCAAAATAATATGTATTGTATATAGATTCACCACATGACATCTCCTTATATGCATGTACACCTATATAAGAGCCCTTTATGGCAATAGTATAGTTCCAATTCGTTTTTAGTGGGAGGCATAGAAAATCTGCCAGCTTTTGCTGGATAAGCGTTGACCATACAATAGTTAACTTGCTAGGATTTACTTGTTAGATAAGTTACTTTAGTACATGTATATATGTGCTCACGGAGTACTCTCTGTACTGAAATCTATAGAGAGAGAGAAAGCTTAGGGCGTTACTCTTTCGCTTTCTCGATCGGAAGAGAAAAGTTTTACTCTTACTTTTGTTTAAAAGTTTCTCTTTCTCTTCCCATTGTAAGAGATGCTAGTCGTGTAGTTTTACTTCGTTTCATCAAAGCTGTATAGTACATTTTGAACTTCTTCACGGGAAAACATTTTTTCAACCAACATTTTCCTAACAGCTCGTTGGGACGCTCTTTTGTTAAGGAAGCAAAGAAGTCGCTGGGGAACGAGCAGAGGTAATCTGGCTGATGCATTCTAAATTGATTTCTGTGGAAGATGAAATTACATATAATCATGGGATGAAAGGTTCTCGAAGCTGAAGTGGTCACTATTGATTATTCACAATTGTGAGCAGACGGAGACTCAGAGTGGGAGAGAGAGAGAGAAATGGTATTGGAGATTGAAATTGAATGTGAGTCGACATTAGCTGCCTCTCTCTCTATATTGCTCCTGTACTATCTTGTGGGAGCACACCGACTTTGGCCATTTATGAGAAAGTCGCCTAGCTTCTTCTGATATATGCTCTTAAAAGTTTATTGCGCGTACTTAGGCGGGGCCACCACCGTTCGGATTACCGACATTGTACAATGAGTGGCTTCTTCGTTGGACCGTTCCGATATGTCCGCCGTGGTGTGCTATTTGCAGGATGATTTACTCTTTCTTCGAAAACGGCCACTACTTACCACTAGCTGTCTGTGTGCAGCAAACATCCATTTTGTCATAAAGTTGGTATTAGTAGTACATGGTAGATTTTTCATCTGTCCTACTTATACTTACTTATAGTTGCCTTTTTGCCGATACTTACTGTACTATAAGTAGATATGTATGTATAAGCTGTTACACAAGTACCTATATGAATATAACGTGTGCGCTGCAAAAGGAAAATTTTCTCGCGCTCTATATTGCACCGGTGCTTTAAGAAGAGGAAGTAAAACTTGCAACTTTGCTGCAGTACTTAGTAGTAGTGGTTGTAGCCTTGTTTGTAGCTGCTGGGTATTCTGTAGTCGATACAAGAACAGGTAGCACACAGTATACGGTTGTTGTTCTTCTTCTCCGCTTCCACTACTCAATGCTCTCTGCTGATTGTGAGTGTTGTATGAGAGAGCGCTCTCACATCCAGATTAATGCAGTAGAATCGATTTTGATAAGATACGTCGGATAATTCAGACTCGGTTTATCTGTCGTCACCGTGCTTATTGTGCACGGTTTTCACTAAACGGCTCGTTGCTGCAAATGTGTCTATTTAGTATCTGACTACTGCGTATACTTCATATATGTGTTCGTTGTTTGTATGTAAGTAGTAGCTTTCATGAAGGCAAAGTTCTTTTTCAGTTGACTTGACTGTGTGTGGCGAGAGCGGAGTAGACCGTAGCAGACCAGGTGCTGTGGAATATAAACGTGAAAGAGTGCTTGTAGAGCTAAATAATCGATAGTGTCATCTTGTAGAGAAAAGTTTTGTTAGTCTGACCTACCTATGAAATGTCTTGAGTCTTAAGAATTTGTAAAAGTTACATATTTTTATCCTAACTTTCTGTAACAATGTGGGTAGTGGGTAATGGGCTCGATTCTAATACTACTGTGGAAAGTTAGACCGTGAGTGCCTATATATACATATAAGGTATATGTGCATAACTGGGAAAGCATGTTGGATAATGTAACGAGGAATCCTTGAGTATCTTATAGTGTTGATAAGCTTGTAGTACGTAAATGTGCTATACGGGTTACAGTACAGTGTGCTGTGCGAAAGTGTACTAAGCAACGCTTTCAGGTAGCTGGTGCAAGTGATAGCTGGCTGAACGCTGCCACTGCAAATTATCTTTGATAACTTCATGCAACTTCCGTTGGTGAATGGATGTAATATATGATATATGGTAAATTTATATGAAGTTTGGGATCTTTATTTTATTGTAAACTTCAATCCGGAAACTAACAAACTTTCTCGAGTCAAACATTATGTAAGTTATTCACATCTTTGAATGATTTGAAAGTAACTTGGGTATGAATTACATACTGAAAGTAAAACAGTTTAAAAATTCAGACAAATTGGCAAGCTTTACTAGTTTTATAACAACAAATGACTCAACTCTACTTGATGTAGAAAAATATCAAGTCACCGGTTCTCCTTTCCAGGATTCTTCGTATATTCTCTCGATATATTTGTGTCATCATTACAATTTTAAATGCATATAATACATTCTGCAAATCAAATGGCTGGTAAGTAATATGTATATTTCTGTAATTATTTATGTAATATGTATACGTAAAATATCAAAGTCGATGGTCGATCATAATACGACAATTTGTAGGATGTGAGCACATTGGGTGATGTGGGTCTCATGGCATTCAGCTGTAAAAATAGATTTTTTAATTAATGTACCCGCACGTAAATGTAACTTTACCCGAATGAAAGTGTAACTACATCCTTGCCCCATCAAAATAATGGCTGAGTGAAAAGAACTCGATCTTGGAAAGGATCCAACGGAGCACAAAGACAAATGGGTAATGAATAAAATGCAAATTTACACTCTTTATCATTTGTTCGTGAAATATTTTAGTTATAAAATAAATATTAGCTAACAATACTACACAAATTAACCAAATCTTTGTGAATATTGTTACCATTTTGTCGATTAGGTCACTGGGTAAACTTACATTTTCTGTAATTCATTGTAAGGTATATTTAACAAATGTTGCAAACTAAATAAACTAATGAATGAGAGTGCAACAATAGCAAATCATTTATCGGCACTTTTTAGTGTGCACACAGGTGTATCTTGGAAAACAAAATTCCCCTCGGCATCTTTCTTCAATTATACATTCGCTTCTGTCCGGGCATTTGATATTTTCGCATGAATCGGTAAATCCAACTGTAAAGTTCACAGTGCATGAGATAATTACTCGTTCAGTGATAAATTTGTGTCGTAATTAAGTAGTCAGATAGTTAGAAACAATTACAAGCTTTTGGGTAGCATTTGTATGTCCACAATGGGGGACAGGGAACATCCGTGCAAGCCCGCATATATCCTCTCACAAATATTTCACCCGCTTCACACAGACGAATTTTAGGGACACCAGTACCTATTACAACATCATTTACAGCAAACAAATGTGGATGTCCCGTTAAATCAGTCACACTTCTTTATTTCAACTTTTCTCGCTTGCATGAACAAAATTCAATTTTGAAATCTCTGATTTTGAATTCTTAATATCAAAAAGGTAAAATTACATAAGCAATAAATAGAACTCACTGGCGCCTGCAACGCATTCGTACGTTCTGAGACCACCTACACCCAGCATACAAGATGCTCCCAAACCACAGTCTCTCTCATATGTCACACAGATTTGATTCGTTGGACAGAGTAAACCTCCAAAATTGCACACGTGCTCTCCTGAAATCATTGAATTTTCAGACGTTATTTTTGGTATAGCAATATTATGCATATGATATATTTTCAAAAATTGTAAAATTTTCAAAATAAATCCTTTTGTGGATTAGATAGTCAAATGAATTAATAGAGATTATTTGCCCACCTGAATTACGATCAGATATCACACGAGTGAGTACAATAAGAATTTCAATTACCACAATCAGCCTACAGTTTTTTATTTCCATTTGACTTGTTCGACAATTAAATATGTACCAGTAGTATTATGCTTCTCCTTTGAGAAATTATTGCGAATCACAACTAAATAAACCAAATTTAAAAAAAAATAAGCACGAGAGAGATTCTCGTAGGAACTTTCGAAGTGTACTCACAAAAGTAAAATGCCTGTGAAGATGGAAATGAAGAACTGAATCGTGAGAAAACAGTTTCATTAATAGTTTTCTATCAAGTTGTAGTCAAAGCAAAAGAATTTGGAATTAATGAATAATGGATTGACTTGGAAAGAATTTATAAAATAAGTAGGTGGATGTGTAGGCAGATTGAATTGTCAACAACCACGAGAATAAAAAACCAACAATGTGAAACACTTTCTATTCAAAAGCTGCTGTCTAAGGGAATGTCAGAATCAGAATCTGTGCACTTACGTGTGCCTCTCTACCTTTATAATTCACGCTTGTGTACATTATTTATTCTATCGGATTACGCATTAAGCGGAACGATTTTGAGCCACGAGCGGTCCGAGAACATTTTTCAATTCAATCCATCCCTGTTTCAATCTAACTCAAATTTGTATGTATTACATGATTTAACCAATGCAAAAACACTCACAAGTCGTTACACTACCGAACAGATATCAGAACAGGAATCTTTTCATTCAACAAACCTTCTATTTTCTATGCAAATAAGGTATTAGGACAATATCTTATAATTAGTTGACAGTATTAACATTACTAAATACATGCCCCGTTTCCCTTGCTCTTTAATTAAACCATGATACATAATACGTTTAGAAAAGAGAATATTGAATGCATGCTGCACTGCCTCAACATTATACATAATATATTTACTCATGTGTGCTTCAGGCTTTCGTTTTGTATACTTGTGGTTTTTTAGTTTTTTTTAATTTGTCTCTTGCTGTAAAAGTCTATGCTCTGCCTATAGAATGTCCTTGTCCAGCATATTGAGTTCAATTTAAGTCACCAAAGGATTTAAATTATCTGCATTACAGTACCGGGCTAAGGAAGGTCCAACATTTTCTTCCTAAAAAGAGAGGGTTGCTATTCATGAATGCTTGGTACCTGTGTAGCGTAGCAGAGGGTGGCTCGGAGGCACAAGCAGTCAGCAGGTTACAGTTCTGCTAAGCGGCACTTGTGCCGCC
>JABASC010001701.1:0-21508 GCA_019776185.1 Plutomurus gul | reverse complement strand
TAATGCAAAAAAATTAGCCTACTAAAATCCTAGCAATTTAAACAGAGGGTTCAGACTTAAAGTGTAATTGTTGATGACCGAAATAAAATAGATAACTTTCGCTTACCTCTTCTTCGTAGCATGTCTGGTCACGTTTTATCAGATTTTGTAGTTGCGGTAGGTTGTTCGGCAACTGGTTATTATTACGCCGCCGAGACTGCGACATTATTTGAATTCTAACTAAAAACGATCCTTTTTGAGTCAAGTTTCAAGATTTTAAAAAGTAGAAGATAGAAGATAAAAAGTAGAAATCAGAAATCAGAAAGACGAGAATATTCTACACGACAGACGACGACACCCACGATCGGAAGCCAAACGAAGCAACTAACCAACGCAACCTCGTGCTTCCTGCTTGCTGATCTACTTTCAGATCTTCGTCGAACTTACCGCTAGGGTTCCATTTGAGGATTCTACCAACAGGTTGCGCACTCGGCTCTGCAGTTCACTTAGCTCCACTAATTTTATCATGTAAGTGATCATAATAGGCAACTTTATATGGTGGAGCATAGAGTTCTAATAATATAAGGCGGTGGAGTGAGACCGCTCTGAGGTTTTTGAATCCTTTTGGTGCGGAGAATTATTAATAGGCGCTAGTAGGTCAGCTGACCCTTCATGTGCGAGCGAATGAGTTGAGTTAGGGTCTAGGGTTATTGCACAGAGGCTAATTATTCTTAATGTGTAATTGTTAAACTGTAGGGTTTTGTAGGAAATTGAATCGTAGATATCATTATTTGCAAGTACCAGGCTGCAGGAGTGCCGCAATTGGTCACACACGCGTACTTTTGTAAACAGAAACACCGCAAAACACGTAATCATACATTGACTTCACCATTGTATAAAAATTAAAAGTAATGTGATGCAAATTGTATATATAAGTTAAATCTCTTGTTTTATCCATTGTTCGTATTCGTGGTGTCCTATGTTTGTATCGTCTGTTGTTAGTTAAACTACTGCAAATCAAAACGAAGAGTTGAAATTGTTCAATTATTTGGTGGTCTACATGTGACATGTTGTCTTGTAATTCAATACTATTAACTGTTTCCATTTAGATGATACAAGTTGCACTTGGGGATGACGGACGAGTACATTGACTGTTCCTGTCAACTTTGTTACTGTCTTTAATTTGTAATGTAAGTGCTTCTACAAGACCCAGCCATTGCACACATTTATTGCGGACTGCATACAAGAAACAACTAAACTGACTACACTGCAGTACTACTGCTCCTGTTCACAATTCACTGTTTGTCTGATTGCAAAAAAATTCGTTCAGTTTTACTTTTTTAGTGAATATATTCATAGTCAAGTCATAGGTGCTAAATCATGGGACAAAGACCAATTACCACTAAGCCAATGCCTGCATTGCTAAGTCCATTGTGGTTCTCCTTTGACAATTCAGAAGAGGACAAAGAACTATGGCTTTTGGAACAAGATTTATCAACTGAAGTAAGCATTATTTAATCTGTTCAATCATTAGTTGTTAGAATTGGTTATTCATTAGGATTTTGCGAATAATTGCTTTCGTTTTGCTGTATATATGCGAAGTTAAAGGTCTACTGGAATACTATGGCTCCGCGAAAATATACCAATGTAAAATTTGTTTTGCCTTGAAACCTTTTAATAATTCATGACACATGAAAATATTATTAACTAGTAAAAGTGGTGAAAGCACAACTTTTGTCTATTTTTTTGTTGAGTAATTTCTAAGCGATTCTAAAATTGTAGGTAATGAAACAATCTATATTTCAAATATCGGACAGTTATTTTCGTATGTCGTCATTGCAGATGTGCGGAGCACATCGGATGAAATCTTCAAACAATGCAATTCTAAATATAGTTCAATTGCTAAAAAAATTGTACTTTAAATAAAAACAACTCGTTAGGATGTGATCCAGTCTTTGGTCTTGTCTTCAGTTGTCAGGGGTTAAAATATTAGGATAAGAGTACATATATTAAACAAGAATTCATACATGTTTTATAAGATTGACATTGACAGCAAGTAAAAGTATACCAAGGGTCGTCTTTTATTTTGGACAATATTTCTTTACAAGAGATTCCTTTGATAAGAATCTCAATGGCTTCTTTCAGGATTCATTACATTCCACATACAACTCATGTCGTTTGATTGTATGTACGAAAATCTTTGGAAACGACTCAATTTGTAAAAATAGCAATTTAGTTTTTCAGATTTGTAATTTCGCAAGCAGGTTTTCCTCTTTTGAGAAGATGCCAGAAGCTCATGTGTTTGATGAACACTATCAGTTATATTTCACTACTATACGTAATACGTATTATACATTACAAACTCGGGTCAAAGTTAAGGCAGTGGTTGCACAATGAAGGGCGACTAAATGCTGCCAAGAAACCTAACCTAACCTATCCATGTATAAATGCAAGAAAGACAAAATGTTGCCAAGTATTTATAACATGGATAGGCAGGAAAGCTTTTGAACGGCTGCCCACGGTGCAACCACTGCCTTACCCGGACCCAAACTCGGACTTTTAGTGCCATGCCTGCTTTTAGACAACGACATTTTTCAGAATTTGTATTTTTAGTTTTTCATTTTATAAGCCTTAACCCTTTCTCATGGATCGTCGCATATATACGTCCTCTATTTCCAAGACGGTATCGTGGGGCTACGCAATTGTGCGACAATGTATTTTGTAACTATCTCGTGGTACGACGCAAATAAGCGTCATACAATTTTTAAATGTAGTCATGGAGCGACGCAAATTTACGACATCAGGTTTGCATCCTTTGTATACGACTGTCGTCTGTTTGTGTCAGCCAAATTTTAATTTATTTTCTAATTTCTGTGCATGCCTCATAGGTAACTATGGGAAACATTACTACAGTAGGCTTTCAGCAATATGAAACATTTATTTTAAAAATAACAGTCAATCGATTTAATTTGTTTCCTATCAGGGGATTTGCCCTGATAGGTGATAGGGCATAACAACACGGTTTTCCTATTAATAAATGTACTGTACCCAACCACATCATTTGTCTTGCAGAAACAAATTTTAAACCATGGCTACTACAATAATTTGTAGCCGCCTTCTCCATGAGGAAGGGTTAACTGCAGAGAGTAAACAAGAAAAAATAATAATGAATAATTTTTGGCGCACGGAATGTGGCCCAAGTTCAATCGTAAGAGCTTGGCAGATTAGCTAAAGGGGTAGGTCGAAGTTTTCTGTATTAAGATTTAACGTCCCAGGTCAATAATGGGTCAAACTTTGACCTTTAGTTGACCTATCCTATTTTTTTTAAATTGTGATATTTTTGTTACCTCTGCGCTGGTTATCATTTTGATAGGTCGAACCATGCCCTTGTTAAAAATTTGTGAAAAAAGATTAAAAAAGTATTTACATTCTTTGACTAAATTATGTCTGAAATGTTTATTTACATATTCCCTACCAGTGGTACTCCAAAGGGATTCGTCCACTTTTTCCAACTTGACGATATACTGGAGGGCAAATTTTTCATTTATGAGGGGATAACAGTGCAAAAATGGAGTTATTCAAATGCGCAAGTCATGACATTTCGACAAAAAATAAGATTTTGGGTATCTGGAGGTTTTTCGGCATGTAGTTTGAAAAACGTTATTCTTCATTCGCTAAAGGTTAAATGAGGGGGATGGATTTGTGGCGATCGTGTCAGTTTCGTAATCATTTTCCAATCATTTCGTATACAGTGTGGTTTGGGACTATAAACCCGGATTGCAGAAAATTCGTTTTAGGAGAATTCGTAATATGCCAAAGGAGAATTCGTATCATGGATGGTGACAATTCGTATAAACATTCGTATTTATTCAGTTTGCTATCATTATCACCTCACTTTGTGGAATTTCATAGAGCAAATTCAGGCAGAGGAAAATCGATGGTTCTTAGCAATGCCACGAATTGATGCAGGACTTTTTGTCAAGCAAAAGAAAAAATATGTTGACCTCACCGTAAAATTAAAAGCTCAGTTGGCCAAGTACAACACTATTGACACTTCCCCGTTACTGTAGATCGTTTGCACATTTACTTCAATGTCGAAATGTTACAAATAAACAAACTGAAAACTGAAAAAAATTGACAATGAAATATGCTACAATGAAATGTTTGACAGTTATTGATACGTTTGATACTGGTGCTACTCTGACTGATTAATTTATTTACTCTTGTGTAATGCAATGATAGCAAACTGAATAAATACGAATGTTTATACAAATTTTCACTATGTACATATAATACGAATTGTCACTATGCATGATACGAATTGTCACTATGCATGATACGAATTGTCACTATCCATGATACGAATTGTCCCTATCCATGATACGAATTGTCACTATGCAAGATACGAATTGAATATTAAGTTCATTTGTAAATACAACCACTAACGTTTCTAGTGTCAACCTTGTTACCTTGCAGAGCTAATTTTATTAATTGCTGCATAAACTAGCGTACATGCGATATACTACGCTAAGCACAAAGTCGATATGCATTTTTTCGCCTAACTTAACGGCTGCTCTCATTGCTCACACGTTTTCTATTTCCACACTAACTCCCAGTGTACCCAGCATGCTCCGTACGTTGTCGGATTCATAGATTCTGTATAGTCTCCAACATTTGTGCGAAGAATTCAAGGCAAAGCCTTGGGTGTGTTGTGTTGGTGACATTCATTCGCCAGTTAGTTAAGAGTCGCTAACACTCCGAAGAATGCATTTTTAGAATGCATGTATTCAGCGATGAATCAGAAAAATGCTGCATAGCCGCCAGGCCTTATAAAGTTACATGAAGGAAAAAGAGAGAAAGCGGATAATGAGATTGCATTAGCAATTCTATGGAATAGCGCAATATCGTCAATATTTTTTGCATTATTAGGTTAATAGGTTGGTTAATTGGTGGTAACTATCAATAATACCGTAATATATCATTAAAATGATGGAAAAGATAGTAAAATCAATTTTTCCTTGTAGTTTCAACATCACATCTGTAATTTGAATTGATTAAAAAACATTTTGGAAAATTTAAAATTTTGGAAAAATATTAAAAACATTTCTTAACATTGGTTGAAAATCATTTTCACTAGTCACTTTTGCTTCCTTCCACTTTGGGGATTTCACCGGTAGATATTACCTTTTTAATGGGATATTCGTTACTTTTGTACCCAGGGTTTCCAATTCGAGGTCCTGTAAAATCGCGGTTCTGAACGGAAACCTTCTTTTATGTCGGTCTCGTTGGCTTGACTACAATACCATAAGAACTTAATTACAAGTTTACAAACGTATATATGAAATAGAGCCCAGGTTACGTAATAGAATCGATTCCAACCAAATTCTACTGTGAAGCATTATGACACCCTAGGTGCCCCAAGAGTGCAGCCCCTTGTATTACATTATTATGGGAAATCTTTTGACTAACCCCGTATTTCATTTGTCCATTAATACTAACTCCTTGTAACGCTGATGCTGATCTCGTTTCCTCATTAATTATGAAACCTCATCTCTTTTTTTTAAGCGCTGTATTCCATTCTCCCATTGATTCTAATACCACATCTCATTTCTTCTTGCTAGAGACCAGCAATATGAGAATGGGACGAAGGTATGAGTAAATTCTGACTATTATCGAGAGAGGCGTTTTTTGGGACAGCAGAATGAAATAAGGATTATTTTCATGAGATGAAGCGTTGTCACCTGACAAACAAAATGAGTTGTGGGGTTTTAAAATTCTGGACAAAATAAGATGCTACGAGATCAACTACAGAAAGGAAAATCCACACCCCTTGGCGGGTAAAAAATGTTTCGGTCCAGTAATAATACATGAAACGGCGGTAATTAGCGACATATACCACGCAGATAAGTATTTCAGGATTTCGTGGATTTTTTATATAGAATTTTGTATGTATTTGGTGGCTCGAATCCGACAATCACACTTCAATTAAACTGTGATCTCCACATCACCACGGTGTTATAAAACAATCAACATCCACCAATTATGAGACTGCAATGTGTAGTTTAACTGGGTTCTAGCCAGTGTTCGCCTTTGGACGACAAAATTGACTTTTGGACAGCCGCTGTGTAAAAGTGTCCAAAAATAGAATTCTCATACAAACTCCGCTTGAAGTAGCTCTATTCGTAGTGTAACTTACGAAATGCATAAATTCTAAGAACGAATTTGCGGAATGCTTCAGGGTTTTAAAATGCATATACTTTGTCTTTTGGGGTTCCTTATCGTTAACCTGCTCGTCATTTCATCTTCATTCTGAAATGGTTAATTCCCTATACAAAATTAGAGGTACGGCAAAAGAGTTTAATTGCATATATTTTGTACAATCAATGTATGTGCTATTCTTATTATAGGTATATAGGAACATCTAACTTTAATATCTAAATGTTTAAATCAAATCTTGAGTATAAATTTGAATTAGAAGGGAGAAAACTTTCATCTGTCACCTGAGCTATCGTTACAACTTGGCCGATCACATTTTAGATACTCATTTGTTAAATATTTTCTTCAAAATATTAAATATACATTGTTTTAATTGATTTTATTTTCGGACACATTCGGACACTCTAGGCGAACACTGGTTCTAACTAGCCTTTGTCATTTTAATGCCATGTGAGATGAATCTATAATTTGTAGTTCGTAAAAATCAAGGTTTTTGTAATCATTGTATTTAAAAAAAACAATAAAATATTTTGGTGACAAAGTGGACAGGCTTGAAAGGTTTACATTATTATTTAGTTCTCAAAATTCGGTGCGCAGATAGTTGGATGTAGGAAACCGGTAATTTGTCCAAAATTAGATATATGTTTTGAACAACTAAATTTTGTAAATATCACTCCATATGTGGAGAAATTTCTTTCAAAAAATTACAAAAATACACGATTAAATTTTCTCATACGAGTTTACACAACAAAAGCATTGAGCATTATGACGAGTATGCAAATGAAAAGAAAGCTGGACTCTGAGTCTGACTAGACAGAAACCACAGACCTTCGCTATAAAATATCCCCACAGGGTTTTCATTGTGTAAACCATTATTACGATTTTACTCGTACGTATCAATGGGTAAGAAGTCAATTGAAGCACGTGTATTCCCATTATTCCTTATGAAAGAAGTACGCTTGGAAAAATCTGTGCATGTTATTAAATTTTTATGAGGCAAGTAGGTTTACATGAAAAATTATATTAAATAGTATGTGCTTCATTGTGCTAAATTGGGTAGTCGCACGGAAACGCTTCGATTAGCCACTATAATACCACCTACCTACCATTATACATTTACATTATTTGACTTTAGAATGATCAAATTTATTTTATTTATTTACCCTTTGGATTTTTAACACTTGTTTTCTTACTTTCAGCTCGAACGGATTGATCAAAAACACTGCGAGACTTTTCCAATCGGTAAATCGGCTAACGAGGTAAGGAGGAAGGTTAGAGGCGCATTTAACTATTTTATAAATCTTATGTGCCTTGTCATATATTCAGAGAGTGCCACTTTTAATACATAGTTTATATCTGGAAGTAAGTAATACTTTATTGAACCAATAACACTTCTCATTTGTCTGACGACCGTGCTTCGCTTCAAGGTAGTTATATCCATAAAATAGATTGCTGGAGATTTGGCTAACGTAAAAATTCGCTTTTGGTATGAAGTTGGCACGAAAAAGAATTTTTGACTGCATAGTAATGGACTTAATCTACATCTCAATAATGTGGGAAGTATTTAGGAACAGTTCGTAGTTGCCAAGACCAGTGAACTATCTTATGGGTACACAATAATTACCGTGGCTTAGCTTAGTACTTTAAACTTTAATTGTAGGTTATGCGGTGGTAGTCAGTTTAATATAATAGTAACAGTAATGCATCCAGTAATCGTAATACAATCATTTACGCTTACTCATGAGTCATGAACACAAAAATTGTATCCAGCATGCAAATTACCTTCTGCTGCCATACTAACTAATAGTAGGCAGCAGACAACCTATATAGTAGTTAGTCAGTCAGTAAGTTACTGTTGCATTTTTATTTGGTTATGATTACATACCATTGATAAAAAATGGACACATAAGATAATATTTTCTGTGCTCCGCTGCAACTCGCCGTCAAACAACTATGACTAACATGTGCATACCCCTATTCACAGTCTTATCTAATTATGCATGATTTCTGAAGTTTAGTGATACACTTTGCATGTATTGGGTTGATTTTTGAGTTTGAATAAATTCAGTTTACATGATGTGCCATTTGCTATTACTGTTGTAATGCTTGTTTGTAACTAAATATTTCTAGAAAATATTCAAACGATTTATACAATGTTGTTGCTGTGTAGAGCTACGTTGACGACGACGATGAGGAAGATGAAGAGGAAGATGACAACGACGACGAAGAAAGTGAGAGTCATGATGATGACGACGATGAAGAGATCGACATGGATGTAGAAGATCAAGATTCTCCTACATTTTGACAAAGCGAGCCCATTTTTTGCCTAAAAGAAAGAAATAGTGGGCCAACTAGTTGAAATTTCAAGCAAAATCTTTTCCTTTCTGCAGTACTTTATATTCTATATTGATATTCATGTGTGCCCTACAAATTCACGAGTTACTCCGCGTAAATATGAGTCCCACAGTTAAAAGTACGTGTTTTGTAAGTGACACCGACCACAGTGCAAAATTCAAAGTGGCTTCCTCTATTAGTAAACACTTGACATTTGAGGATATTTTCACTGCAGCCGCAGTTGTCATCCTACATGCGTACCGGTGACACATGTCTTCGAAATGCAATAGTTTAGCCTCGCATTGGACACGTTCAAGTTCCTTCAAAGCTAAGCTGGAACATGCAAATGCTGCGGCAATCCAGTGAAATGCTAATCCACAAATTAAATATTCAAGCATGCATAACGTGATTTGTGATTTTGTGAAATATGAAACTGACCTTCTCTTAAGTAATATTTACACGTATATTTCTCTTTCTTGTTGTCACTCCCTTCTTTTGTTCTGTTAATCACTCACTTCACTACGGAATTCAAGGCAGATAAGACTTTGCTCTGAAATGTCTTGCACTACTCCGCACAGTCAAGCCTGTTAGCTCAAGTCAACAAATCCTTCATTGATGAGTCAAACTTGCATTCACGACGGTTGATTTCCATTCTGAACTTCACTCCACAAGTCCACTTCAGTTGGACAGTTATTTCTGCTGCTTGCTGCTAAATTTTTAAATTACTCGAAAATGGACGAAATCTGAGTATCTCAACAATTATTCAGAATTTTGAAGATTCAGTGAATTATTCAAGGAATACTCGTTATTGAAACAAAAAAAAATCGCTATTTTTGAAAATCAACAATCCCGTCTGGATAAGAGTGTGAAAAACTGTTGATCGATAGTACCTATCTATTGCCTACCAGTCTCCTTTATTTCAGTTACCAGGAAAAAATTCCATTTTTTATAGACAACGCGTCCAAGCGTTTTCATATGAAACGTGACGTTTGCGGAAGTTTGTATGAATTCCTCAAAAAATTATTTAATAACCTTTGATTTTTAATTGCAACAATAATCATAAATTTCCTTAAGTTTAACAAATAATTCTGAAAGGAAAACTCTCATTTTCCATTAACTTATTGACTCGCTGTGCTCTCAAATCCCTTTGCTTTCCTGTCCTCCAACACTCAATATTCGGATTCTACAATGCCTGGTAAAGTGAAAGTCAAAATAGTGGCCGGGCGCAACCTTCCTGTCATGGATCGATCTAATGATACCACAGATGCTTACGTAGAGGTCAAATGTGGAAATATGACTCACAAGACGGATGTCTGCAGAAAGACGTTAAATCCACAGTGGAATTCGGAATGGTTTCGATTCGAGGTAAGTGTATTTTTAATTTGTCATGCAGTTACAGTACGTTTTCTAGAATTAGCCCAACTATTACATCTTGACTTTTAATAAATGAAATGCATGATGAGACATGACTGTTTTCTCTAATTTTAAGATGGACGACTTGGAATTGCAAGACGAACCCTTACAAATTCGACTCATGGATCATGACACATACTCTGCGAATGATGCCATTGGAAAGGTCTACCTTGATCTTAATCCTTTGCTCACCTGTACTCCTAAACGAAAGGATGGTAAAATAGTTTTTAAATAAATATATGTTGTTGTATATTGTTGTATCAATCTATCTGCCTATGGTTCTGAAAATGTATGCACTAATATCAATGTACCAGCTTAGGTGTCTCACTACAGTGATAACATATAGTTTCTAACTGCTTTCGTAATCAGCTCGTAAATATAGGATACTTATAGAATCGTTTGAAAAAAGACTGCATTTAAATACGAAACTGGGATTTTATGTAACAATAGTGTGGAAAATTAATAGAAGCCAAAATTATAACAATTGTAGGAAAGTATCGTACAACAAAATAACATTTACACGTATGTATATATAGTGTATGCCATGGCTGTACAGTAATACCGGAAGACTTAAGTCGAATGACGATTTTACCTTTGTAATTTTTCAGGAGCTCAAAAAATGTTTTTCAGCAAAATAACTTCACAATTGAACTCGGCTAACTCACAAAATTTCATATGCATGGCTTTCAACCGCACAAGCACTTTGGTTATTGCAGAATTGTCACGAAATTTTACTTTCATGTAATAATTAACAATTTCTGATAATGTAGATGCCATAGGAAAGCTAATTTCCGGTTGGATTCCAGTCTACGATACTATGCACGGAATCCGTGGAGAAGTCAACCTGATAGTTAAGATTGATTTTTTTTCTGATGTCAACAAATTTCGTCAGTCATCGTGTGGAGTCAAATTTTTCTTCAGTGAGTTCTTGATTTTTTACATGTGGCTCTTACGAATTTGCTTTCCGTATTTACAGTATTGGTTGGTAGGCTTGAATAAAATGTATGTGACTGTTGTGCTTTTAGCTCCAGGAATTCCTGAGGGATATTTTGCTCACACAATTCAAGGATTCGTTGAAGAGTTGGTGGTAAATGACGATCCGGAGTACCAGTGGATAGATAAGATTCGTACACCGAGAGCATCGAATGAAGCAAGACAAACATTATTTTCCAAACTCTCTGGAGAAGTTCAACGTCGAGTGGGATTAAAAGCACTGGAGCTGGGAGGAAATGCTGTTATTGGGTAAGACTAGAGTTTACCAGGTTTTAATTTCGTTGAACTTTAAGACAAGATACATACAAAAAATTTAATTTTTGTAGGCAGTGACTTTAGACAGTAGAAAAGTGAGTGAGAATGGACACAATATTTATTTCTATGTCTGTATTGATTGTTTGGAACAGGTATCGACAGTGTTTCGATTTAGAGGGAGAGTCTGGAATTGTCGTGCGTGGAATTGGCACTGCGGTGACACTCACCAGGGTAGCGGAAGAGAAAATGTCACCCACTTGTGCGGGAGACTCGTGTGGTCTTTCCAGAGAGTGAGTGTTTCCCTAGTTTGTTTAAACTTTTTTTATAATAATGCATATATAATAAAATAGGAATACAAGACTAGAAATATACTTATGGAAAGTATTAGCAAGGAGGCGAAGCAAAAAATGAATGCCTTTTTTATATAGTGTCTCACTAAAAGGGATGCTTGACATTGACATTAAATGGGAGCTTAAAGTGAAAAATATATTTGAAGAATACAACATTACTGTACATCAACAATATTTATAATTAGTACTAGGAGACAGCTGAGGAGACTCATCCAGACAAATCGATAACTCTCACAATCAGTTCGTACAAGTCAATATTGAATTATTATTTAGAAATATCTGTCCCGTATTTTTACTCTGAGACCTAACTAGATCTGATCCCATTGTTTCTTTGCACTGCTCTCTTGTCTCCTTTACGTATAAAAATTGCCTTCACATTCCTCCACAATTTTATCATGGGAACTGAGATTGACCTTACAATAGAAACTGGTAGTACCACTATATATTGTGTATGTATTGTGTTGTATTGTCAGTATTCATGTTAGGAAAGGTACCGTAGTGATGAAAACTTTCGCTGACGTTAATAGCGTTGCTTTGCACTGCATAATGCCAATGTTGTTTCAATTAGTCGATGTGTTGCGCATGAGTCAAAGGTCAGGATTCTCAGTTTTCATTGTACGTTATTCACTGTCCCAACATGTGAACAAATTTTGACATAATTAATTTAGAGTTCTTCGACTTTATTCATTGTAAGTCATTTAAACAGTATGAAACTGTAATCTTAACAATACTTTTGTACGAGACAATATATATAATTGTTTTTTTTAAATTCTGCGGGCGTTATACCTTTCTTGTCAGTTTTTTGCGTCAGGCTCATGAATTTAGCTTTATAACAGTAATAATAGATGAAAGACATATGTGTGGCAATAATTATTTCTCGTACAGAGGATAAGAGAATGAGCATCATGTTTCTTTTTGTAATTATCGGCAAGGTACGTTCATATCCCTACACATACTGCCTTAAATGTGCCCTCTCTACCTGTGAACGGCTGTCTGTCTCTCTACTATTTCAAACTGTCGTAGTCTCTGTATAACTGTACTTGTGTATTTGTACTCCTATTCTGTCTCTTTAGCTATGTATACGTTTATACAACTTCACTCTCTCTCTCTATATATTCATTAAGTAATTGTTCATAAATTTTCTGTGTTTTCATATTATTTAAACGTTAAATTTAATTTGGGGCTGGGAGCTTGACTGAAATCTTGAATGAAGCAAAGCGTAAGCAATATGGACATTGGTCGTTGTATCTTGTTTCTTAGGTGTGATGCAGTGGATGGCGAACTGCTACTGCACTTTCCCTTTGCGAGAAACGGTCTTGTATTTAGAAGTTGTAAAAAAAGGGGCCGTGCCCCCCGTCTTCATAAGCGAGGTGTCCGGGCTCCATCATCAGCCCTAAGCATGTCAGACACAGTGCTTGTAAATCATCACCTCCATCGACATTGTAGTAGTACTGACATGATCGATGGAAGTCATGATGAGGATGACAATATTGTAAGCTCGGGCAATGGGACGAAGGAGCGAAGCTCTTCCTTCCGAAATGATCCGCTGCTGACGAGACTCAGATTGAAAAAGAGAAGCACGGCTTGTTCGAGCTCTATGTCAGCTTCTTGGGGGGCCACGACTGCTGCAATCGCCTCCTCTTCTTCTCCCGCAAAGTGTGCAGCTCACTCTGCCACTGCAGCTGCTGTCCCTTTCTGTGCCACTGCCGTGTCATCTGCAACCGTACAGCCCAATGCCAATAAAGCAAACCAGAAAGTCGAAAGTAAAAAATCTCCGTACAGTTTCCTTTTGAAGCCCACCTCCAATCCTTTTCCTTGGTTCAGTAATAGTGCCGGTATGCTAGGGCGAAGCAGTTGCAACACAATGACACATCCTCCTGTAGCCAAAAACAGTAGCCGTGCCACTCACAACCTTAGCGACGTCTCCGTAGGTCATCGTGACGTAGACGATTACTTGGGGATAAGCTCTAATCTAGTCTCAAGTGTCTCATCGCGCTTCAAACAGAGTTGCCATAAGCACTGCCATAGTACGAGCGACGTCACTACGTCCCCCCAGCGTATATTTATTCCTCGACACAGGGCAGCAGGATTAGACGATTCAGGAAGCGTTTCCAATGCGGAAGCAGAAGTAGAGGCAGATCTAGAAGATTCCACCTCAGACAATTCTCAAAGATGTAAATTTCAGCTAGGAGATTTAGCAACAGAGTCAGGTAGATCGCGAGCCAAAGGTGCAGACACTGAAATTGAGGAGAGCGATTTGGGAAGAGATAATCACTCGCTTGAGGATGAAGAACTGGATGTCTACTCTGCCAGTTCTCCAGCTTTGTCGAAAGAAAACTTTTTAGCCTTGAGAAAAAAGAGAGGCTCTCGGAAAAAAGATAGATATTCTAAAACATCGTTGATTAAGCGAGCCAGTGAAAATTTCTCTGAAAAAGGCTTGATATTTGGCGGCACAGAGAGAATCAGGGACGAGGTAGTGAAATTCTTCAAGCGAAAAAAAAGTAGCGACGATAATGAGAGTTGTGATAGCATGAGTCTGACGAGGAAATCTACGAAATCGAAACCGAAAGCATATCGAGAAGCCAAATTTTTATTTCGTCGTAGAAAGACCACCAAGGCATCTACTGCCCCAAAGTCTAGCTGTGGTAGTCAGCTAGTTCGCTCTACAAGTGACAGTCAATCTTTAGGGCAGACTTCCCTAGATAGCTTACCGTCAGTGGGGTCTGAGCCTGTGTTTGACCGGGAAGAAATTGACGATTCCTTGTCACAGGAAGATATTTTGCACTTGATAAACAGGAAGGATATTGGGAACGAATGGCCCGGAATTGAAGACGACGATTTGCTGCAGCGTAGTCAGAGTCTAGGTAGAAGCAGGTCGACTAGGTCCAGATGTATTTCGGGTAGTTCTCCTCCTTCGGTGACGATTGAAGAAGCCCTGCTTCGTATCAGTACCAAGCGTCACCACCACAATTTGCACTCTCGCCAGGAACACGGTAGTAGTTTTCCCAAAGGTTTTGTCGGCGGAATAATAGCCCCGACGAATGCGTGCAACCGATCCTCGACCTCGAATTCAACCTCCTCCACTTCCACCACCACAGCGAGCGTCACTTCTGGTTCGGGCACGACAAATAACTCTGCAGCTGTTTCAAAAGTCATTAAAGAGCTCGGCTACAGCACCGACAAGCCGTTGAAACTTTACATTTCCAGCATGGACGCTTTGCTTGTGTATGACCCACTGAGCACGAACGTTGATATTGTTCCGCTTGAATCCTCTGATGCTAATTTGGACGGTGTTGTGAATGCTTTGGGCACAGACACTCATTCGGTGGATGTGGACGTTGTTGATTGTGGGAGTAGCATGTCTCCTGGTAAACAGGCACTGAAGCAGCATGTGCGTGACGCAGACTTGAGTCAATCGACAAATGAAACTGTAATTAAGCGCAAACTGAACATTGACTCTGCTTCTTCTACTCAAGGAAGTAGTAGTTGTACGTTTAGCACGATGACAACAAATACTAACACCAGTCTAAACACTAATACCAGCTTGAATTATGACTCCAGCAGCAGTGGTAGCTTCGGTTACGGAGCCTCCACTGCTTCTCGCGGTCCCCATGACATTTATTCCTACATATTGGGAGTGCGACATCCCGTGACGACTGCGAACGTTGACACGATTGACAATAAGATTGCTAACACTGCCATAACTGGTTACTTACAAGGACGACATGTTCGACTTGGACATGCTAGTCGCAGTAGCGTAAGCGACGATGATGGGAATTGGGTCGGCAATCGACCCTCCCATTCAATTCCTATTAATAGTGAGAATTTTTGTGATGTTAGCGACGAAAAAAATCTGACAAATACTAATCATGAGCATAATAGAAATGCTGTTTCTGTGACTGCTGTTAATAACACAGAGGATGTTAGTGTTACTAAAGCGTTAATCATTAGTTGTACTGGACATGACCATGTACCTGCAGCTGTTCATGCAATTGCAAGCAATAATGATTCTGATGCAAATGTTATGCCATTAAGAGATACGATTGTGCATGATTTTGAGCATTATGCTAAATTTAGGTCACCCATTGCGGAAGAGAATAATGAAAAATCCTGCTCGCCACTGAGTAATCGCAGCCAGACTGCTAGTCTCAGTACACCGACTTCTACGACACACACGAATACTTTCGTTAGTTCTAGTTCCACCAGTTTGAATGCAACCTCGTTCAATTGTACGGCAACTGTCACAACCACGGTCACGACTGCCACCAGTCCGTCAACTGTTTCCAAAGTTGGTCCAATCACACCAACACCCCATTCTAACAATAGCTCCATCTCCATACCTAGTAGTAGCAACACGATGAATGTCTCTTCTGGTCACAGACCTTACAACAAGTCCAATGATACCAATAATACCAATATTCCTAACCCACCCCCGTATGATTTTGCAAAACTCTCGTCCAGCTCATTCTCTTCCACCTCTATTAACCCGTCCGTCTACACCACCACCGCCACATTTACCATCGGCAACTCTGGCTCCAGAGGTGGAAATGGCGCTGCCCTCTGCAGCGTTAACAACAGCAAGAGAGAGATTCCCACCGCAGCCGTTTTACCACTAGCGGGATCTCCACTTAAAACTACACCAACACCCCAGCAAAGCGCAACTACCAGCAATTCTCCTTCGATTAACATGCATGCACTTAATGCTGGAATCACCTACATCAATATTTCTCCTTCGAATCATATTCCAGCCACTATTCATCGGAGGTCATCTGAATCCGATCTAAACCTGCCCACCAGATGTAACAGCCACTTAAGCATTTGTAACCACAATGTTGTATAATATGGAAAACTGTTTTGACCATTCGTGTGACTTGTTTCTTTATTTTCAGCAAGTGGACCGACCAGATTGCAAGTTTTAACAGGAAACCACGGAAGAAATCTTTCTTTTTCTGCAGGAATGTGCCCCGGCGTGTACCTGGATCATTTTGACGTTCTTGAATACCCCTTTATAACTCTAACTATGTTTCCCGCTGGCTTTATATACTATTTAGGTAAGAAGTTTGCAGGCATTTAAAGTACCTGTGCATATAAATCTGTATGATGAACGGCTTATTGCATTTTAGGTGGTTTTGTGTCTGCCAAATCCGTGAAACTGTTGGAGCGGATGCCCAATATGGACGAGCCCCAATCTAGGGATGCTTGGTGGACGGAGGCAAGACTAGAAATTCGCTCACATGCTAGATCTCTTGGTTGTAATTGTGTTATTGGATACGAGGAGCGGACGACAATGTGGTCAGTATTTTGTTTAGATACTTTATTGTATAATCTACGTGAATTTGAGTGAGTGAATGAGTTCTTAATCCATTAATTTGTATTTTAGCGAGGACGTTTGCATATTGAGTGTGACTGGAACGGCCGCTATTGTTTCGTCTGGCAATTTGGACCCCCACGACGTTGGATTTGCAACAATGCTCAAATCTAAATATCGTGACTCGGACGAAGCCTTCGCAAAACTGTCAGAATTGCCTCCAGAGCGTACACACCTAATTCAAAACGAAAGCAGTAGCAGCCAACCTAACGTGAACGTGCGTCTCTCTCTCAAACAGAAACTCAAAAAACTAATGGGCTATATTATTCCTCAACCTTCGGTGTTTAATTTTTTCCATTTTTCTTATCATTTTTTATGTCATTGGCCTTGGATTATCATCGGGTTGTCTCCTACATTTAGTTGTATACAATTTCATGTTAAATTCACTATTTTTACTGTTATTTCTATTCATTTTTCAGTGTATGTTGTCTTTGTGTACTTCTTGTTGCCTTTTTGAAATCTTTTTGTTGTCATTTTGTATGTTTTGAAATTGTGTGTGAACCCTCGATGTGCTTCTACTTAATAATGGGCTTGTATGTATTGGGTATTAACATTAAAGTAAATATGCAATATTTCTATGTCTTGACTGAGTAGTTACACTGTGGTGATGGTGGGGATGCACAGGGTTTCAAGTTGCGGTCGCAAAAAACGAGGCATATATCTGATGGCCCCTTTGATCCTCACTGTGCTATGCTTCACAGACCACTCTATGCATTGACAGTTCCAAATGCACCCAAATTAGGACGCTGTGCTATGTGCAAGTAAGAAAGTTTGCGTTTTTTATGTATTTAGAATACTTTATGTGCCACAGCACATAAAGTATTCAAATGCTAAAAGTATCAAATCATTCTCATTATATTGTACTAATATAATAATTTTCTATTAGGAGTGCCCGAGTTCCAGAGGCTTTGCTCACAACGATTGAAATTCCTGTAGGACTACATATAACTGGAAAGTCCTGTCTTATTCAAGCTCAAGTTTTTCGTCCCAAAAATTATACTAAAGGGGAATTGTGTGCCAAGGAAGTGTCGGATAGTCTACCGTTCCTCGAATATGAGATATATCGCCGTCTTATTAATAAACTCAAAGTCAAAGGGATGAATGCAATTTTCGGTTTGCAGGTTTGTAAAGTTAAATTCCAACACTTTTTCAAAGCTTATTACGCAAATGAACTCAACAAATTAATAGCTGCTATAAATATAGTAGGACCTACATTCAAAAATAATCACAGTTACTGACAAGGAATTGTAATCTTGATAATTACGTTGCATTTTTTATTAGAAGTATTCTAGATCGACTAGTGGTATCGGCGTATGGTAAGGAAAATAAGTCTAAGAGTGACCCAAATCTATGTTACAACTTTGTTCGCAAAGATGAGCAATGATTTCAGCTGAGATGATGTGCATGATAATAACTTTGCCATTGGTAGTTGGAGGTTCAAATTGTAAGTACAGGATAGACAGCGGATTTAGAATGTTTAGTATGGAATCAGAGAAGCTAACAGTTTCTTGTGATAGCACCTTAATTTAATCGCGTGCTTGTAGACACATCTTATGGTGGAACTGATTTTTATATAGGTGTATTGCATAAATAATGAATAAAATAAATAATACTCTTTTAAACAGTCACAACTCTGCCTTGGCGACAAAATGATGGTAGCTATTGCGAGTGGAACAGCCGTGTTTGTAACTGGACTTCCAGCTCCTTGTGTTCCGCAGATAAACACAACAGCAGAAACAGACTCTCAAAAAGTTGCCCAATTCCAGAAAGTGCTTCAAGAGGCATACGATCGCAATCGAGAGTTGTACGAAGTACAGGACATCATTTTGCCAACAGTATGTCTCCACATGACATCTTTATGTATCAATTCTGTTTAGTCATTGAAAAATTAATATACACTGTAATGTTTCATGTCATGGAACCAAAAGCAAAATGAGTGTGGCTCAGATGGTGAAGAGTCAGACGGTGAGGAATCGATACCCGAAATCTATTTGCCTGACTGGATATCAAATGACAAGAACACTTACGTTCTAGAAGTAAGTTTACAAAGAAAACTGCTTAGCTCTAATAATTTGTAAATGTTGCCGACTCTGCGAATTTTTCTCCCCGAAGCTAAACGGAGAAAGTGAAAGTCATACTAAAGTATAAATCATAACTAAACTAACAGTTCACACAAACCAGACACGTTGTGTAATGTAGATATACACAGCTCATGAATCAAAATGAATCCTATTAAAATCCCTTAAACCAACAGTAGTTTATTTTCATCGTTCTGCGTTGCAAATTGTTGCACGAAGTGCAATTTGTCTCTTTCATCATTAGGTTCCCTTTTGACGTGGTAATTTCTCCGATATTAGCGCATTATTATGAAGAAGAAGAGTTCTAGAGACAACTGAAGTTATACGAAATGTTCCTTGTTCTATGTAGTGAAGGCTATCGTCTAGGGAAGTATAGTTGGTGGGTGTAGCGGCAGGTTATCACATTATATTGCATGCACAGGGCTCGTTGATCTTGCCTACTGAGTTATTTTTATTGTTAGTACACTTTTATTGCACCTCTCCTCCGTCTATTGTAACGGATACTACTACTGTAAAACAAGTGTGCAGAACAGAATTGTTAGTTTCGTTTTTCCATAGCCGCTCTTGTGCTGAAAGAGCATTTTTTCATTACTGGTCCAAGATATTAAATATATAGACGCTTGAGAATCGAAATGAAACAAAGCGTTGGTGGGGAGGGGTAAAGGCGCGTGTAAGGTCGTACATAGTCGAAGTATACCTTCAATTAGAAATCAATGAAGCTGAACGTACGATACTGGGAAGAGAAGAAAGAAATCAAAGGAAATGAAAGTGGGGAGAGGTGATGAAAGTTGTTCCTTCGTCGCCTTTGATGATGAGGCACTAAAGGAGGAATAATGTAATTTAATGAAAATATGGGAATCTCGTTTATATTCATTTATTTTTACGCGATCGCTCTTCATCCCGTATAGCTGCAAGCGCATTTTTCTAGCATTCTACGTGATAGCGACCCGGGGAAACACTATATATATGACACAGTATTAGGTATGTAAGTCGAGTTGTTAAATTTGAGTGAATAATTTTGAATGTGTGATATTCTTGTGCTTAAGGTTGATGATGCGGAAGACATCGACATAATTTCAGTGCTGATCGACCCGAGTCCAGCAATTGGTTTCCATATGAATTGCACGGAACACCTTGTCGGCTTCGACGACAGTCGCGTAACGAGTCAACAGATGTTCACTCAAGTGTGGAGATGTCGTATGGCCACAATGTCCCTCCGCAACTTCACAACCAACTTTGATAGACTCCTTCGGGTACGACATTTTATATTCCCGTCTCACACAATTTTACTTCCTTGAAACTGATGGTGCACTTATGCCGAATATAGCAGACTATAAATCAAATATCAGCTTTTAAAGCTGAACAATAAAAAATAAAAATGAATCAAAAGTAATATTGAACTACGTGCCGACCTGACCTACATGTCTGATTCTATTCATGATATGTGTGTGTGTTGGATCCCGTGTTTGTGCTTTGGATCCCGTGTTTGTGCTTAGTCCTCAAATTTCCCTGCTGAGAAGGCACTGCGAAAAGTTCAAAAGCTTTTTCATGTCATTGCGTTGTCTACATTGATTCCGTTCCTACGTATAACCACCATAAACCAAGATCCACAATAAGTGAAATGATGCTTGCCTAGCAGTGGTTCTGCTAGATCCCTTCATCATACTTCAACCGCTAACTTCTCCAATGCAAAACAATATTAATGTTTGTTGCTAACTAAGATACGTTTCTGTCTTATCCATGCAATAATGTTCTGCACGTTTTCAATCTCTTCATAATAAGTGAAGTGAATCCGTGTTTACACGAATTCGATATTTCAATTTTATATTACTTTTTCTCTGTTTACACTTTTCAGTCCATTTGCTTCAAACTTCGCAGTATAAAGCCATGTAATCTAACAAACCTGCAGTTCCGCGTGGAGATCCCCGAGCAAGATGAAATACAAATTGCAATTATCGGTAAGCAATGCGTATTACAACTTTATTTTGTTCCAGCATTTCGATATTAAACACTAAATTACAGTTGTCGTCCTCACAACTTGAACGGCGCAGCATGTGTGCTAGCTTTAATTGGAAATTGAGGTGATTGTTACCACTGTAATTAGTTGAAATTAATCAGGTGTTTAAAATCAAAGGATTTACACTCGGATCGGTATTGCTGAGCAACGTGGCATTAATATTCTTTGGTTTCGAGCTGAAATTCATTCTTAAAGTATTCACCCATTAATTTACATATATATGTATATATAATTATGTAACACAATTTTCCACAATGTAGTACGTGTGCGAGAAGCAATCATTTAGCCGTATGCTTCAAGGGACGAGTGTAAACAAGGAAGAATGAGTCCATATTTTATTGTGGCTGGTTTCCTCTTTCATCTTGAAAAGATGTGTACAGTAAACCGCATACAGAGGGTATACCGTATGGAAAACCTTGACAAAGACTTGTTCCAGAAAAACGTGCACGCTGACACTTGCAACTCGGCTGTACACTGTTGTTATGTGGGGTACAATGAGAAATGT
>JABASC010001700.1:0-21514 GCA_019776185.1 Plutomurus gul | reverse complement strand
GTTCCACAATCGGGATTCCTATTGTTACAGATATCTTATAAAAGGGATTATTATAGGAACGGTACGAGACTATATAAACACATCGACCCATGCCCACACTGCAGCATATGTACTATAACCATATGTTTAATACTGCATGAGATATCATGTCATGTCATTGGCATTCGTAGTGGACTGATTCCCTCTCACAAAGTCAGTGTCAATTACGGGTCGATGTGGCAGTGGCAATGAAAATATAAAGAACGACAAGTAGCAAATCCCTTGAGGCTAGGACACTAGAATACACACACACTGACGTATTTCTGGGGTCGGACAGCATGTTGTGTGTAAACACCAGAAAATTACGATTTACAATTTGAAAGGTGGTTCGTGAAGTGGACAAATTTTAGTCGTTACAATATGAAAATAGATGCAATGCTTCACGACAACCTTTAGTACACTCGTTCACTTACTACGTAGTAATCTTAATGAGGTGCTTTTACTATTTGTATATTTTGGGAGAATGTCCGACCTAGTTTGTTTTTAAACGGTACTGACCGATAGGGGCTACAGTTTTGGTCAGACATCGATGACTAATATACGATTTTGTGACGAGTTCGATTGTTTATTTACGATTTTAGAATAATAGGTGTCTATTGATAAACAGAATGTAAACAAAATATCAAGCGCATTGAATATGACAGCATGTTAGTATTTGTGAAGAAATCTAGCAAATGGAATCCGTTATGACAAAGTCAAGTTCTCTGTCAGCCAACACGGGTAATGCAACTTTTGTATAAAGACGCTCTATTCGATTGGAAAGAACAGGTGGTTCGTTTCTTCAGGTTAACCAATGTTTCCCTCGAGGCTGATTCTTTCTCGGACGATCCGGTCGTGATTTAACACGTTTGAAAAATCTACCTGTACCTTTACCTACCTTCTATCACCTGTTCAGCTTCATTTCCCGTTCTTTAAATTTGGGATCAGGTAGTTTGCTAGGAAAACTTATGTGCACTTTAAAGGCTGCACAGAGAACACGTTTTACCTGCCTATCGACCTGACTGCTGACGAAAAGGTAGTAAGTTTACCCACAGAAAAAGGCAATGACCAGCTTATGAAACGTAGATTTAATTTTTGTAGTCGCTACTCGTCAGATATTCTTATCACCTCGTTTTTTAACCCTTATATAAGTATATATTCTGTTTGTTTATAGACTTGTAAACAAAGGGAATTGGTGCGGTGGTGGTGGTGCATAAGAGATCGGATTTATTATGCGAGTGTATACAAGAATCAAGAAGAACGCTCGATGAACGTTTTCATGAGAACAGTTCTTCGGAGGGGTCCATTTCAACGTCTCCAATCTTGGCCGCATGTAGAAATTGAAGTGTGGAGGAGAGCGATTGTCTTTTTCAGCGGGTTGGATGGCTGCAGGAATCAAGAGCAAAGTGAGATGTATGTAAACGTCTACTAAGAAGTCTTCTTCAACTGATTCTGAGACTGAAAACATTCATTTGTCCCTTAATATTGTCCAGATCCCCAAAGATGAAGAGATGAGTGATTCTAATGTTACGTTATGTTTTGTTAACAAACTGATGAGATGAATCGCTGCAATGCGCCAGGAACTAGATGAATACATAGTAACTATTTCTATTTGTATATTCCATTTCTATACCATTTTCAAAGTTAAAATATTAATTGTAGCAGCTATAAGATCTAATGTTTTCTAGTAGTTAATTTGAGATCATTAACAGTTTTTAGTGAATGTCGTTGCAGACACACTTTTGTAACGTGGGACCTGCTGCATGAAAATTTATTTACCTCGAAACCTGAACCACTATAATAGTCATATTAGTAGTTAATTTGAGATCATTAACAGTTTTTAGTGAATGTCGTTGCAGACACACTTTTGTAACGTGGGACCTGCTGCATGAAAATTTATTTACCTCGAAACTTGAACCACTAGTAGTCATAGCATGTCTAATGGTATTTGAATCTTTCTAAAATAAAGTTGCAGTATATGATGATACATAAAAGATTGTGTTTATTATTCGTTAGACCTTTAAATTATTTTTTGTTTACATTCTACTCAGTCTGATAATAATATATTTTCATGTCAACGAAGGAAAAGTATTACGTCAAAAATTGATCTCGTTGCTGAACTGGCGTCCTCACAGATAATTATCAAGTAGTATCTTTTTCCTAGCTGCTTAGTTGATCTCATTAGTTCACGATATGATGACATGACATGACCTGATATTCTACTGCTCTACCACTGTTATGAAATGCACACGCAAGTTCTAAGTGCTCCACTTATTCTTCCACGCACTTCTATGCTCCCTGAGTGGGTACAAAGAAGTCTTTATTATTTATCAATTGCTACATTGTTGTGAACGTAAAGACATCATGTAGTCCAGCACAATGTCTTCTTGTAGTGCGGGTGATGATTCTTAGTGTGTATATGTGTACATAGTACACACGTGTTGCCCGTATTATATAAAGTATGGTTATTAAATAAATACGTACTAATAACTACACATGCTACGATATTCCATAAGGTGCACGTTATGGAGTGATTCTTCCTACAGTGGTATTTATTGTTTGTTTAAATCAATATAATCTGTATGCACAGAAACATCACAGTCACTTCTCAACTTCAACCTGTGTTTATTATTGCGTGCTTCATCTGTAAACAGAAAAGAGAAGGTCGTTCTCTATGTTCTGTACGGCTCACTCCTGGGATTCGGTGTCGAGCTTTCCAACATCACTAATTTACATTTTTCCTGTTTTAAAACTTCTTTTGTGCATTTCGTGGTGGAGAAAGTGTTTCACTAACTAGGTCTTCTACTACTAATAATTATTTTACAGTTTCTACGTAGTATTTATTCAATTTTCTGGTTAGCTGTCTGTAATTATATTTTTTGCATGGAAATGGCAAACAGGATACTCTGATTTCGGCTCGATTGTGCTACTGACACAATTAAAATAGTGTAGGGATCCAGCAAATCCTCCCCGAATCGGGTCGATTCGATTTCAGTAATAAATTGGTATACCTAGATAGTTATTGTTCACAGAAAATAAATGTAATATGCTGCTCTACCGTACACTTCCTACCCAATGTTTCTTTTTTAAATTCTTTCTTTGATTGCAACAAATTAAGTTCTTATGTTTACAGTCGCAAAAACTAGAAGCTAACTCCCAATTCGCTCGTCGGTAATTCTTGATGAAATGTGAAGATGTTTCATTTTACTGTAACCAATCTGAAGCCATAATAAGAATTTACTTACAAGACTGACTGTTTTATACAGCAAGCTAAATAAATAGTAAAAGTGTTTTCACGAGATGTCTGGTCTGAAAACAGTACAATTCCTAGCAGTTTTTACCTTGTACAAGTAGAAATGATGATGACCATGAAGCACGCAATGAGACACTTCTCTCTTCTGTTTTCTGCTATGCTCAACATTATAAAACGTCCAGGAAAAAACTTTTCTTTACGACTGTTTTATCACGAACACACACTATCATAGGAAATGTTGCTCCCTTAGCTTTATCTAATTTCCTTTCAAATGAAGTCGGTGATAGTGGAAAGAAAGCAGAAATTTTCTTCTGTGAAAACTTTCGTTAAGGCCAATATCTAATAGCGATAGTTAAAAGTTACGTGTGCTGTGGTAATGATTGCACACTTACACAGCACAATACGAAAACGTACACATTGTATCAGCTCTCAGCTTTTGACTTAAAGGAAAGGAAATGCATGTTGTAGCTTCTGTATTATGTTATTTGATGGTAACGTGCTACAAAAGGTAATTTGTTGCATTCGCAATATTTCTTCACTTCAGGTTTTACTGTTCTTCCTTCATCTTGTTAGTAGATACAGTGGCAGAATGGCACCCCACAACACAAACCTACCAGCCACTTGGTTAATGACCAAATGTTTTTCACCCAACGATGATAAAAGCCTACTTGGTTTGGTTTGACTGGTTGTTGAGTGAGTAAACGCATCAACATCAACTGCAACTACTGCAGTGGAACATGGACATTGTCGTATCGTAATTCAGTGCCGAGAATAACCCTTAATTACACAGTGAGTGAGTGACATAATGATACTGCAGCTTTTTCACTTACCGAACGCAGCAAAGGACTCTCTCACACTGAAACACATCATTGACGTAGACACAGACAATAAGCCAAGCAAAAACCAACCCCATTGTTTGTGTATCAAGTTGGCTCTAGTATACATGGCCAATTGGACACTGCTATCCTCAAAGTGAAATGGAATTAAAGTCGTCCCAGCAATAAGACCACTGTTAACTCGTGTTTTATCGCTTGCTCAATGTTCCACCTCCGTATTTTATGGAAACTGACAGGACAGGACACAATATAACGTCTATAGCATATAAGGCTGATATTTATTATTCTTTGTCGCAACAATTCCATTAGCACAAATAGAAAATTTATTTTAATGGCTTTTTCAAGCTATTTTCTACCATTAATGCCACATAGCCACTTTTGCGTTTTATAAAGACATAATATGATGTGACTACATAATAACACCGATATTAGTGAACTCAAGTATCCGTAAAGTGAGCATTATAATAAAATAATTGCTGGCTACTATTATCATGCGTAGGAACGAATTTTGTGTGTGAGGTGCGCTGTCGATTGACTATGACATAACATGAACATTGTACACGAGACTCTCGGACAGATATAACTCCAGATAAAGTGGTGCATCATCAGTATGAAGAGTAGTTAGATTGCTTAATATGCGCTCAGCTTTGACGCTCTAATTATAGGCTTCGTGTGTGCTGCACTTCCGAAACGCATAGATGAATGCATTATGTAAGTGTAGTATTTAGAAACAAGATGAGAGAGTGTTTTAGGGATATCGTTTGTGTGAGTGTTGCTGCCTGCATCACATTACACTAAAACATTGCTTTGCAATAATTATTAGTGCGTTGCTTAGTTGAAATTTTAATGGGCTATGTGTGAATTTATTACCGAATAAATTTCAAATGTGATGTCCTGCCCGCTGTCTCACTCACTATTTATGGCCTTTGAATAAAACCTTTGGTCAGGCTCTCGTAAATGTCCCCATTTGAAATAAAGGTAAAATAACAATAGAACATTTACCACTCGCACGGGCAATATTTTGTAATACTACAGAATTGAACATGGTTTTGTAGTCAGCTTAAGTTGCTTGCTAACAACAAGATAAGCACTATTGTTAATCTTGCTCGTGCCTGACTAGTGAATTAGGTGGCGAGAGGAAAGCTATGTGCTACACACACTTTACACGTTGAGTACTGAATTAATGCATAGACATTTCGCAGATGCTAAACTATTTTTAGCTCACAATCACAGACACTGTACACGCCCATCCACAATATTTTTTGCCGTCATTTACAACCTTGGCAAGTAATTAGCACATACTCAGAAGTCAGCTCTCGCTCTAATTGTACTCAACACAATTATCTGGCATCGACTTCAACAACAATTTGAATCCAGAATTGCTCCCCTTACCACTAAAGTGGAAATAAATATCATAATGAGTAAAATAGTAAGCTAAATTCATTTATTAATAAATTTTGCCTCTCCCGCTTTGCCACGACATTGATGCAAAGTGCTGTACTCTCCCTTCCACTCGTCAGAATATTCCTGCTAAAAAGCTTTTGAATTGAAACAGTTTCATGTCAACCAATTGTGACTGCGAGTTTTGCATCTGTCACAATTCTGTCAACTTTTACCCTTCAATGTTGTCACTGTTAAATTTTAGAGAACGTACACAAAAAAAAGCCTATGTAAATAAAAGCTACAGAGACATACGACAATGCACACAATGGTGGTAATTCTAATTCTGTCTTTGGTTTAAGATCACGAAGCGGAAGAATAATTTCAATTCGTAGCTCATGTGGCTTTGAACTTTCAGCTGCACATTAACAATCAAAGACAAAAGCTTATTGACCAAACTTTCACAGTTTTGTCAGTCTAGTCTCCCTTACATTTAATGGGTGTTGTATCCAAATCAGGTGCATCCCTGGCCAGTTGGCAATTCACCTTACGAAAATGAGTGCATTAAGCTAATTAAGCTCTAGTAGACTGTACTCACTGCCTGCGCCCTCATGGTAATAATAATATGCATGTAGACGTGTTTATAGGGTCCCCAGTACTGTAATTGGGCTTCTGTACTGCTTAATTGCACTTCTACACACACAATTGAGCTCAAGTGTTCCGAGTCAGGACAAACGAATTTTAAAGTAGGCAGGTCGTAGAGGTAGCTAAGCTTGAACAATTTCAATTATCTATATCAACACAAACATAACTCTTGTGCTGTGCCAAAAGTGTGCACTAGACAAATTCAAGTGGTGAATGGATATCGAGGTAGCTTACCCTATGCGTTCCCTATTGATGTGTGCGCTAGTACAATACGGGCTTATGACAATAGTAGAGTTCTTCTGAAGTCGACTCACAGTGGAAAGCGGGCAATCGATAAGTTGAAATGTAGGAGAGAGAGAGAGAGAGAAATACAATGCGATCGGAAAAACAATAGAAGAGCGTAGGGGAGGGTAAGAAAACTAATGTGATGCATAATGCGTCGTGATTATAGCCATCTGATAGGATGCTCATCGGTTTTTTCTGCTCGAAGCTCACGACAATCAGCTCACCTCAGGTGTCGGACGTTAGATCGTTGAAGCCGAACTGCAAACAATAAAAGAAGAGGCGTGAACTAGGGAAACAGAAGCTAAATGTCTGTGTTCATGCCATTACATACACTGCAGGTACACGGGGCTGTCATAATGTCTTTTTTCTATCTTCTCCATTCTCTATATAGCTCTACGTAACTATAGTCGATTATATCATACCGGCTCAAATAAGGGAAGAGTAGTGTCCGGGTTAATAATAGCGGTCATCGCATCAGATTCAATATTTAATGAACTACACGGCTCTCGTAGTGATACTTCTGGCAGAGTAGCACTTCATTTTCACGTAGTAGTGTAATAATAAAGGGAGACAGTGAGAAAGAGCGTAGGACGGTAGGCGGACATCAAATAATTTAAAATGCAAGTGTCATAGAATTTATTTGTACTACGTGGTGTCTGTACACGTTGAGATGAACGCAACCCGGCCTTTCTAATGTAATCACACCAAAGCATTTGTAGAATTGACAGTTCAGTAGCTTCGCTGTGACAGTTGACATCGAGGGGCAATGCACGCTACACAGCTCATTAGTGATACACCATTGTCTACAAAATACATTACTTTTGATTCACTTTAATTATTTACATTAGTAGGATGTGTATTACATGTATAGTCTGACAACCAACTTTTTATGCGCACAAATTGGAAGATTTTCTACTTGATGCTTTTTGCAGCATAACCAAGTCCCTAAATGAAGTTCAGTCTTGTTACAAGACGATTTTTCATATTTTGATTGCAGGTTGGAGAAATAAGAAATATTACACGGAATAAAGAACGAGAGCAGCCCATCTCGAGTTACTAGTCCTTCAAGTCCTATGCTACTGTGGTCTGTAATTATCAAAAGGTAAGCTTGCGTTGTATCCACCTTAGCTCTTTCATTTGCTATGTTTCTTATTGGCCTGTGATCTCATTTGTGGGACGCTTGTAGGTTGAGCTGCCTTCATAATAAACTCACAACAGCGTATTAGTAAAAGGTAATTTGTTCAATGATGAATGTTGGGCTAAACAGATTTTGGTGCAGCAGCAAACGATAAGCAGATACGATAACATTACTGGTTATAATATGTAATTGCGGACTCCGGACGGATCTCATCTGTAGAACATTTCGTATAATAAAATAATGTGCTTAAAATAAAATATCAAATGGTATTGATATTTGTTTTTAAATAAAAAATACAAGAACGAAATATATTGTTAGTTTCGATAATTCTTTGCTTTTGGTACAAACATTGTTATTAGTGAACCAAGGTTATGAAGTTATTAAAAAACGTTTCCATATTATGTATCATATTATTATTATGTAATCATTTGTACGTGAATATAAAAATTTTTAAATCTAGAAATACACAATGAGTGGTTGGTTGATGCGATGACTGCAAAGCTTTAATTCCTAAATAAAACTGAATTTTGTAGGTCTTGGTTTGACTTGACTTCGCTTGACGGGTAATTTGATGATGAGAAACGACCGTAGAAGATTTAAGTAAAGAGAACAAGTATGAAAAAAGTAGAAAAACTTTTCACGAGCGTTATTACCGTCGAAAGAGACTGATGATTAGCCTGTACGTTGCATTTTCCATGATGAGCGACGAGCATTCACTCTGTCTACCTATTTACCTGGCTGTGAAACAGACTGAACCGTCGGCCAGCCTACAGATAGATAGAGATGCATTAATTCTGTTAAACAGCAAGAAAAAATCGAAGCATTATGCTATTTTATTACACATTGTTCCCCATGATTATTATGAATAGGTGAAATAAAGAGACGACAAGACAGGGAGTAGAACAATAAGAGCAGCAGCTACTGCAGTACAAGAGATAAGCTCTCTTTTGATTTCTCGTCAAGAAAAAACGAGACAATAATAATATAGGTCTGCATTAGCACAGTGTGCAGAGTAGGGGCATAATAATAAGTAGCGTTCTTTAACATTCAGCAGTGCTCTCCTCTTCCTAATTCACCCATGAAAGGCTAACAACAACGCATTGGCCACTAAAAACCACGGGACAAGGAAGCAACGTCTTTGATGATCAGATGTGATTTGATGCGAATGGACTTGACTGAACTGGTTGACTGCACAGTAAATTTATCGTTCTAATCTTATGCATTTTATTGAAACACATTAGTTTACTACTTTCAATTCATTATTACTGGTCGTACGCACACTACCTACACATAAAGGTGCACATATGCAAATAGAGCGCAGCGAATTTAAATTAACACAAAACAGACCTGATAATTCGACTTGTCATATAATTCATATTTATCTTCAGCCAACATCATCATAATCGCTAACCGGTTTTCTCGGGATTGAAAATACATTTTTCTCGCAATCTGACAAGATCTACCTTCACTTTGCTTTCAGAAGAAGTTATGTACATAACGCTCTCGTATTATACGTACTTATTTACTAGTAGTAAAAGTTTTGCCTTTGATTCTCTGTGGCTTTCGCTTTCGTTTCGCGGTTTGCTCTACCTCGATTCAATAATAATACATATACTTTTTGAATCCAGTAGTAAAATGTAAATAGTTACTCTTATAAAATGAATATAGCAGTTAAATATAACACAATGTAGACATTTTATGGTCTCAAATTGAATTTTTATATTTTTCCACAGTTGACTGCTTCCGCATCTGAATTATCATTTCATATCTGGTGGATGTGAATGTGGTGTGCTGCAGATTAGATCTTTCCCTGTGGAGGTATCATGACATAATACGATGCCAAAGCGAGCAAGCCAATTGCACAGTCATAATAAATGATAAATGCAAATATCACATTGCATTCCCATTCTTCGACAATCAAAAGTGCGGTGACTGGGCTCCTCCATTCGATTCAATTCAATACACTCNTCATTCTCCATTCTCCACATCTTTTCCATGCAGTCACAATGCAGAGGTAGTGCACGAAACACAATAATGTCTACAGTACAAGTTAATTTATTCAACCCCTTTTACGATTCTGTTTTACGACTCACTTTTATGCATACGCTTTCGCTCAATATTCCTTTAGCATTACTGACGTCAGTGTTCTTCTTCCCTATGAACTCCTCTGTACACAATCAATGTATGTAGACTCGGAAGGAAAAGAACGGTTCTGGTCAGTTCTGCTCCATCTCAAAGCACAATGTGTCAGCCGACTCTCAATACAGATGTCACAAACAGAAACCACCGAATGGAAGAAAATGCTCGTAAAATCTCACTCGCTCACATCACTTTACTCTCCGTCTCTCTCTCTCTCTTCATCCTTCCATGCAATTCAATAAAATGATGCACTCACTTTTTCTTCCAGTAGACAAATGCACCACAGTATTGGGATTGCTATAAGTAGTACCTAGTTTTGTGCATGTTTGTTATGGTGATGCGATCTACCCGAAAAAGGTCGTCATCATCATAACTTTTTAACCCTTTTGTCACAGTGAAGCGGAGTCGTCAATTTGTGGTTGAATTCTTCCGTTTGGCTTGATTACCTTCAGATGTACAAACAGAACAGGAACATTGTACACCTAGAGAGATAGATAAGTTTGCATCTTTAGTGTCCGTTGTGAAAAATTTACTGGTGTCTCAATTGAACTGTCAACGCCAAAGTCATGTTGAAGAATACCATCTTAAGTTTCAAGATGCAAATTCGCAAAAAATATAAATCGTCGGCTTAATAACATTTTGAATTTTATGAGGAAATAGAAAGCAGCTGCAAGCAATAGCATTCTTTATTTAGCCCAATTTACTTGCTTCACTTCCGTATCCCCACACATGATCCAAATTTTCCTACAGTATATTTGAATCCATTAGGCTCGAATATGCAGTAACATTGCGTGCTTCTAGATGAGAGAGTTCTTGTGAGATTACACCCAAACCGTCGCCTAAAGTTCCACTTACAAATAAACCGAAGAGGACAAGCAAAGTCCGAACCCTCTTCCCGTTGTCCGTTCGGGGAATAAAGTAATCGAGTAAATAGGGGGGGCCATAGACCCGCTCTCCCTTTTTGCAGTCGTTGATCGTGTGTGATGCAATGTAAAGAAAGCTCAAGTTCAATTGTCCATTCAAACCTTTAATGATAAGGAAATGACCTTCATCATAGTCACATTGCACGAATCTCATCTCTCATCCCTTCCCTTTCCATGTAGCACAAGAATAAGACATTAGTTGCACAGAATGCCCTCAGCCTGCATTACCATGTCACACACTTATCCATGTCAATACCATTGGCATTCCAAATATAAGGTTTGTCTATAGCGGAGTTACAACCGATTCGATATAGATAAGTACGAATGTACGATCTTGTAATAGTATTGCAGTGCAGGCACTTAGAAAACTGATGTTTCACAAAAAATTCTATGTGATTCTTGCGCACACTTTTAACAAGCAATGAAATGTTAGTAAAGGTTAAAATAGCATTTTAATGCAAGCAATGGGCCACTTCGTTGTGTACTTTCTGATATGAAATTGCAGTATACATTGAAGTAGTACTAATGAATAATAGTGAACATTTCCTCAGCTTGACAAATTATTTGGTCAGTTTGTATAGCGCTATTTTCGTCCGGAAATGTGCGCTGATTACCTTTAGTGGACATTTCCATTCGTTTCTTGCTAGAAAATGTAAATGACTACTGCATAGCCTGTACTTATTGCACTGATACACGTAATGCAAAAATTATTTTTTTGTGTTGTCATTGTACCCTCACCCAAGATAATGTAGAAAGTAGAAAGTGAGTGCACAACGTACAATTAAATATGTTGTCAATGTCTCTAACAATAAGTAGATGTCATTTTTGCTTTTGGGGATAGTGCATTCTTTATCTACGACTTTTTCAGGTCGACAGTCGACAGTCAAGGATGAATCAATGCAAATAAGATACAAAAGAAACTGTTAAAATATAATATGGATTACATGTGAATGAATTATTGCTACGAATAGAATGTGTGTGAAACTGATGACTCTCAGTTCTGTGAGTATAAACAAGTCATAAAAGTTACTGTAAGGTCCTTTTATGACATCTAAGTTAACGGACATGAGTCTGCATATAATTTGTATTAGTTGACACAAAATTATGCGAAGTACATGTTTAGGTTACAGTTCATATCGAAAATCAGTACGTATCAAAACTAAACTAGTAAATATTAAAATAAAACCGTGTCTTGTCAGTCTTTTCCATTTTTCAATGATATACTAGATCTGAACACGATATTGAACCGATTCATTTTGTAGAGCATGAAATTCCACGTCGGATAAGAATTATTTCAGTAAAACTGGTTTTGGAAATATAAATATTCAGAACAAAAGACACAATCTTTGGTTCACAATTATACAGATATTTCGCCCACCATCTTGTCCGAAAACCTCAGACCACCTCTCCCCTACACCTCCGACGTCTTTTATGGATCACCCCTTGAAACAGAAGATGCAATAGTATAACTTGTCTAATTCTCAACAGAAACATTGTAAGTTTTGCATCTCACTGAAACTGGAGTCTCCGAAAGAAAACGATGTAGTTGTTATACATCGTGTAGAGGAAAATGTAAATATTTACTTACTAGCTTTGAAAATTCTGTTTAGATGTTTCTAGAACAGAAACGGATTATGTAAATGTAGAAATTAGAAATATATGGTAGAATTTTAGTTTCTTTTAAAAGTTGGTGTTAAATGCAGTTTCACATTTGAGTTAAACAGAACGGTAAAGTAACAACTTTATTTCTAGAACAACTACAGCTCCGTCTTCATAATTTTCCATTCTGGGAATCGAGTTACAAGACAAAATGTTTTCGATATTTCGAAATATCTTTACTCTCAAATACGAAGCAAGTGCTACAAGTGCTTTTTTAAAGATTGGCTGTACAACTCTTGTGATTTTAGAAGTAAGACAACTTTGTATCGCGTTACATAAAGTGTACCGTGACTACTGCCATGAGAAAAATCGTATCAGAACTATTTGCACATTATTTCCTGTAGAAGAAAGTTCGGCTGCTCGAAAATTGGTTAAACTGTTGACTCATTCAGATGCCAATGACAAAATCATGCAAGACAATCTCTGGAATACAGTGCTATTTTTCCCCGATATGTTTCCGGATGATGAAGATTCAACAACAAATAAAGTAATTTGGTATTTAATGCAAGCGAAGAAAACTCTACAAATTTGCTTGTTCAGTTTGACCTTGGGGAAACTCGAAAGAGCAATTCGAGAAATCAACAAGAGGGTGACTGTGGAGGCAATTGTGCACAATCCCCGTTCGGGAAAAAGTTTGGCGAGAAGAGGTAAAATAACATACTGTCTCAACATCAAATGTGATAGCTCGTCTATGTTAAATTTTGAGATTGTTTTTTTATATTTGCAGGAATTAACGTAAAGATATGGAAACAACGAATACGAAGTCCGTACGATCCCAGAGTTTTTATTGACCTTATGCACCACAAATTTTTTATTATTGACGGAAAGGCTGTAGCCACTGGCTCTCTTAATTGTACACGTGAAGTAAGATTTTTATAACCATGGTTAAAAAAACAAAGGAAAATTTTCGCGCAACAAATAGTAAAAATAAATAGCATTGGCTATCGGTGTATAACATTTGGCGCTGCTTGTGATTGAGTTGTACTCATTTCAAAATTCTGTTTATGTAGGCAATATCAAGAAATCAGGAGAATCTCTTGATCACCACAAATGAGCGGTCCGTCTCACTTTTCTCTGCGGAATTCAGGAGACTGTGGATTGATAGCGAATACACATGAAAATGACAACAATAATTTTATAGAGGTGAGAGCAATGTGCATAAATGTTTACATTGCTTGTTATAGGTACTCGTGTATTATTTCACTGTCACTGTTCCTTTGTCTTACTATTTTATAATGTTTGTTATATTGTATTGCTTACAAATGTCATGTTGGGGATTTAACAGTTATTTCGTTACATGATAGTATTTACCACGTATTATGTGATATTGATTCTTATTCTAAACCGTGTTCCTTCCGTGTCTGTAGCTTTACTATTTTAAAATCATTCGCAAAAATAGATGTAGTTCGTGATTGAAAATATGTTTCCTTATATGTTCAGGTAGATTTAGTTATGTAAAACTAGAAGATTTGAAAGTCTCGATTAAAATTATGCACATTATTTTATATTGCCTTTACTCATTTAATATTTAAAAAAACGTTTAGTTCAATGTTGCATTTTAAATTTTGAGAAAATATTAACAAATTAAAAATACTAATACAGATTCTTTGAGGGGACAGAACTAAATTATAACATAGGTAAATACGTCGTAATTTCAAAAGTATTTTTCTATGTAATCGATCCATGAAAACGCACAATTAGGTTGATCCACTAGAAATAATCTATATAATTTTTACAATTTTTATGTTGTATAATTAGTTGAAGTGAACAAAAACAAGGGACATTTATTTATACACAAGTGTATGATACACTACATACGCAAGCACAACTGATTTTGTTATCGGAAAGAGAGTGCATATCGAGAACTAGTGTCAAAATTATTCCATTACGCTGCCTTCTGCCACGACTAGACAAGACGATAATATTTTATGATCAGGTCAAGCCCAACGACAGTTTTACAACCTTATTGATACCTCCATCCAGAAAATGTAAAATGTAGCTCATCCTAACCCGCATGTGCTATTGCTCTAAATTGAATACTGCCGTGTCCATTACACCGTATAGCAACAATATAACAATGTTACACACAAAACCAACTTTATAAAAGTTGCAATGACTTGCATATACTTATGTACAATGTATATAGTATAGCATAAGAGAACATTAGAAGTTGGAGGCAGAGAGGTGTCTTAATATTTTCGTTCTGTAAACGCACATCGTGTGCTGTGAGGACGGAGCTCCTTACAATAATAACAGTTTGCTTTAAAGTCTTCGACAGCTTCCTACAATACAACCTACAGCAATCAGTACTTTACAAGGGGCAATATAGTTTCTTGTTGTCCTCTTTGGCTTACCAATCTGAAAACCTTTCCAACAGCGTATTCAATCGTTAGTTTTCTTCTCTTCTACTTCTACTGTATATACTATGCGCACTACTGTGTCATCACCGGAACAACATTGACAACTAGAAGCAACAAAAGAAAAACGAATGGTTCAACATGTCTTGTCTTATGCGTCGTAGTACAGCCAGCATCATTTTCTATACTACCGTGAAATTAAGAAGGGACCATAGGCATATGCCTAGCATTGGGTTTGAAACAAACAATCGTGTCATGTCATTCAAAAAAGGTCCCAAATGTGAAAATCCTGTTTTTCTATTCCTTATATCGTCTTATCAGTTTTTGCCTTATCAGCATTCAATCACTCACCAGTTTCTTCATACGTCTATTGCCCCTTAGTACATAAAGTAGGTAATACCAGTTTTATTTACTACTAATTTTAGATGGAAGAACTAAATACTTGAAATCGTGTATGTCCTGACCAAGTAAATACTATCTTGTGTGTGTATTCTCATCTACTAATGTGACTACTGGATATTACATCGTGGGTTGCTTTTGCCTGTAGAATTAAATCTGACTCTTATCAGCGATTTTACGGTAAATTATTGCTTTGCCTCCGTCGCCACTGCAACATTTCAGTTTTCTCCAGACTCAATACTGTTTTCTGGCAGATGTACACATTTTTAAAAGACGGTACTAAAAAAATCTGTGTGCAATGCAAATGTAAATACTGTAGTGAATAAGCTATAGCTTAACAATGGGTAACAACATGTTATTTATATTCTATGCATGCATATATAATATATATATTATATATACTAATGACTTGTTTTGTGTACTAACAAACTGCAACTTGTAATAATAACTTTCCACAATTCATATGGAAAACAAAATCCCAATTTGTAAATTGTGGGAAATTTTGTTAATTATTATTCAGAGCACACGCAAGTGCAATTTCATTGTGTAAATGAAAATAATACACAGATACTAGACTCCAGTGAATACATGGATTTTTGTTTGTGTTAGTGTAAGTATATTGGTGTTTACTCTCCCTGCAATTTAAGTAAACACAACTTACGTCTTCATAAGTGCCCTCGTCATCATTTCATTGTATCAGTACTTAAGGGGTTGACTTATGGCTACAGAGGTGTAGTATTATTAGTTATTTCCGATAAATACATTGGCCAAGTGTCAGTATGTGATAGATATATCTGCAGATATATCTATCAAATACACGAAACATGTTTCGTGCCTACAAGGCGTCCACAACTAATCCAATACAAATACGCTCAATTGCTGGTTCATGTACTGTCTCTTTTCTTTCACTGGGCCTTCCAAGCATCACATCCACATGTAATAATTCAGCAGTTTACAGAGATAATAAGGAGAAGGAGGAGGATCTCTCCGTCCGTATGTCTCTGTTTTATCTTGGAAAGTGAACTGAACGGTTTGGCAAGATACGATACTGCAAGCCTTAAGTCAATGCATTCACAGAACACACATTTTTTTTGTTGCTTGCAGTTCTGAAAATCTACTATACGTTTCTTAATAGCGTTTTGTTTATGTTCCGTGCACAACACTCACAGTCAGAGAAGAAGAGCTGTGGTCTTGTTCTGTGTGCAATCGCCTCCAGCTTCCTTTACGACAATTAAACGGCATTGGTAATTCAACACTGTCTCGAAGTGCCTTCCACTACTGCTATCCTTTATTAGGATGACGGCTTTTTGTTTTCATTCGAAATAAGAAATGAAAATTGGCAGACACCCTGAACCTTCTTTTATTATCATACGGGAGAGACAAGGCAGAAAGATAGAAAAAATGTTGGCGTGGTGTGACTACATTTATATTTCCTTTTGTATACATTACAGTTGGTGTTCGTACAGATATATGCATGTGCATTGTATATAAATATAGTGAGCAAAAACAAAATCTGGCCAAGCCAAGCTACTCATCAAATTTGTAATGATGGTTGGCAGAGACGAAGGAATATATATACACAATGAAAAATGAAAATTCTATATCTCTTCGTGCACTTATCCGTATCTACTAAAGAGAGAAAGAGAGTATTCACATTGGTTGCTGTCTTACCGCATGTTGGTTGTTAGTAAGAGATTTGTGTGCATTTAATAGGAAGAGTGTGAGCTAAAGAGTGGTCGCAAAAACTATCCGTGGCAAGGCCACGACACATCAACAAATCTCAGCTTCAACACACAAAGCCACCACTCTTCGCTTTAACTATGATATTAAGCACTGTGTATTTTATATACTTACTTAGGTCAATACGTGTAAATGTGGACCGAACGTCAAGTCAAGTCTACCAGAGAACTAAACTCCACGGTCTATGCTTTTACTCTGATTACATATGATTGCAGTGGTGAACTTACGTTCGTGGCATTTCTTTGCATGTAGTTCTTCATTTTACAAACCTCTCGCTCTCATTGTCAGTAGTCCAATCTTACATTTCCCAATGCCCATTTTTCCACAGTTGATGATTACTGTACATTACTGTACCTACTACAGGACAGTGTTATACGAATAAAATTATCTACAAACAAAATTCTAATTGGCGAGGAAGTTAAAATTATTTTAAAGTTAAAATGTTTTGTGTGCTCTGTTACTCTGTTACACATCCAGCTTAAAACACAGTTAAATACTAGTTACATGATGTCAATGATGTCATACTGTCTTCACACTAAATATCTCTAGTCTACATTCGATTTTAGATGGGGGAGCAGTGAGAGTGGATAAAATGCATTAACATTATTGCTGATGCAGAAACAAATTTGCATTCCTTACATATGTTGTATAATCTTTTGAGCACCGTATGTAAAGTCAAGGTTTTAACCCTAATTAACAACGGACTAATTTTTTCTGCCTGTAACTGCTGTTAGAGATTGACGATTATAACGACATTGACTCTGTTCAGTCTAAGCAATTTCAGCACGATCGATTAGGAACAACTTCATTTGCCATTTCGTGAAGGGCATAGAGCCATCCTGAATCCTACAACAACAACTTGCAATTAGTACATCAGTCGCTGAATTGCAAACTGGAGCTTCAATCAAAAGATGATTAAGAAGTAATAAGACCAGGGTCAGCTGTAGTTTAAAAGCGGCTTACTCATCCTATTGCTAAGGTAAAGGATACTCTCAGCTTTATATCTGTACATACAGGATGCTAGTTGAAATTTAAATTCACATGCACGCACCGTATACTACAAATACTGCAGTCTGTATTTATCATCGTGGCAAGCAAGACAGAAGAGTTTGCCACAAAAAAGCGTCCGAAAAAAAAATCCCGAATAGAGCACAACTACAGAGAAAGATGATATCTACGTAGAGTTGGTTGGAATATATAAACACTGACAGAACATACAGGGAGCATGTTGTCAGAAACTCTGTCGTATACTTGCGTTATGTTAATGTAAGGAGGAGACTGGTGGAAGTCTGATCTCACAATCATCTCTAAAGGAGCAGGTGCATCCCATATTACAGATAATATAATAAGTAGTACCTATGTACTGTGTATGTAAGTGTAACTACTTATAATCCCGGTGAATAAGCACCTAGAGAGATAAGCTCATCTGGAAACTGGGATTGTGGCGTGCACTGTGTATAGTATGGGCTTGTTGATGCTGGGTTGATGATAGATGATGATTTTTGGGTCAGTGACCTTCGTTTCGTTCCTTCGTATCCAAAGGGTTAATTTAAGTCTCTAATGGAAATCAGATTGGATCTGTCTATTCTCTGCTACAAATATAGTGCTTCGCAGCATACAATAATTGCAGAAAAAGCAATTCAGCGTTGTGTACACTCTAGCTGGAAGAAAAAAGAGAATTACGTGCCACAGAAAATGATGTTCTTACTTAATGTGTGCAAATAACTTTTTTGCTTTCATTTCGCGATGCTCTGTCGTTTCTCTGCTTTATGTAGTGGTTTTACAGCCCGTTTTAGCAAACCAAGACAGAGACAAAACACAAGTCAAAATTTAATCAACAGAACAGTAGCTCTTTGATTACAACTTGACTTGTTGATGTTAGCACGATTTCCGCAACATGTTTTAGAAAACACTTATTTGCAGTGATACATAAAATTACATACCGTATATATGCCTACAAGCTTATATATTTGCACATATCTGTAGATACATAGTATAAGTAGCATCCACGTGTAAGTATTTACTGTTTACATATCCACGTGTATTTACTTTCACACGTTATATTTTAGACTGCATACTTAGATTGCTGACTGAGTGTAATGATGATCTGCGAATTTGATGCGTGACAAGATTCGTGATCAGCACACATACGGAAGAGATTTTGACTCACCGTAGATATTTAATAAAGCAGATACGTTACGTTAAAAAAATAGTGTATCGAGATTTAATTTTTAATCGAAAATGTTCAGACCGAAATAGAATTTTCAAAACCTTTGCTCCAGCTTGCATGAAAAGATTTCTTCATAAATTTGTTCGAACATGATTTCTACATATGTAAAGGAACATATACCTACATAATTTTTTATACAAAAGAATTTTCTCTAAAATGTTTACTTCATTTTATGGAATAAAGAATTTTCTCCTAAAATGTTTACTTCCTTTTACACAAAAGGATTGCCGACTAAATGTTTACGCCATTTTAGATTAGAGAATTTTCTTCTAAAATGTTTACGTATTTCAAATTAAAGAATTATAATCTGAAATGTTTACTGCATTTTACATTACTAAAGAATTGTCGCCTGAAATGTTTACTTCATTTTTCAGGAAAGAATTTGTCTCCGTAACATCTGCAACAAATATTTTATCTTCAAGACCACTCACGCATGAAAATGTACATAGTTCCGTAATTACCTTTAATGAGATTCTGATATATGTATAGGGACAGAGAGAGGAGTATGCGGAAAACTTCAGTAAAACACAGTGGAATCTGTAGGATTATGGACATTTTATCCTCTTATTATGGTTCCCGATATTCCCGAATAAGGAACACATGCATTTTAAAATCTTGCATTCACGCTTCCGTTACATTTACTTTTGAGAAGATCGTAAAAAGTGTGATTGTCAGGATTTAGCAGTGTAATATTGCACATTACAATGTTTAAATGCTTGCAAGAAATCCGCAACATATTTTGCCAGCTCATTTTGCCTCTTATTGGATGTGCGCCAATTTCATGGCTGATTGCGAGCTGCAAACTGTTTTTTGCCCATTAACGTGTCGCTCGGACAGATTTAGCCAGGAAATACAAATACTCTTCATTTAAGCAACAGGATGGATTCAAGTCAATTTTTTGCTTGCATATTGTACTCCGTGCTTGAATATTCAGTTGAGTTAAGTTGACTTGACACTGTGATCTGTTCACTGATCATAATTTGATTGCGCATTCAGTCACACAGAAATAGCTTATATGGAAAATGAAGGAAGGCTGAGTGTGTGAGTTGATCACGAAAAGGTTCTTTCACTGTCAAGATTTATTGAGAGCATGCTGAGCACAATGCAGCAAATATACAAAGTCAAGCATTATGACGTGAATGTGATCACCTTTAATATCTTTATATCCGTATTTGTGAGAATAAGTACACAGTTAGCTTTATAATTTCGTAACACAATTCAGTAAGTACATCGAGAGACATTTGCCTGTGCGTCTCATTTCTGTGTAGTAGTTGTTTACGTCAGAGCCTCCGCATGTGTGTTTTAAAGTCAAACTGACAAGACAGATCAGATCAGAAAGGAAATGGAACGACCGAGAGAGTAGAAATCCCCCCAGCTGATTCCTACACACGCTCTATTTCTATTTTAAGACAAAATGCTCTCTGCTCACATAAAGCAAAATAAACTTTAGTCATCTGAGCTAAAGCAAAGAAACGGGCTGTGCTAACAAACTTGCTTGGTCGTTCAAGTGAACTTAACCCACCAACAGGTGGAAAGAAAATAAAGCTTTTCGTGCAAGTTCGGTACATGTTAACGTGGTGGATGTGTTACTGGGTCTACTCGTTATCGGCCTTAGTATGTTATATAACACCAGTACAGAATATAGAGAATAATAAATTGCAGAGCTCAGAAGGAAATATAGTACAAAGTTCTTTAGGCAAGTAAAAGATGAGATATCATCCCTTTATGTACACAAACACATTAAATTACAACACAAGGGTCTTTCTTCTCCTTTGGCTTGGCACTTTTGGGCCCATTTAACGTTTGTTTGATTTTCCAGTAATTTGGCTCTCTATTCTTACTTAGGTCCCTTTGTATTCTCTTAGTAGGCAATTCTTTTCTACTTTTGACAACACCACTTGCACTTGCCTTTCCTTCTACCACCACCAACTTACCCAACTCGAACCACTTGATCTGTACTTATCCCGGGCTCTATATTTGTGTTGTCACATAAAATTTCGAACAGCAGTTTTTTTTACCAACTCGACGATAGATAAGTGGAAATAAATATATGATTCACATTAGCATTCGAAATTTTGATTGCATTGATAGAAGTTCTAGGTTATTACATAAAACATATCTAAGTTACTAAATATTTTTATTAAGGATTTTAATTAATATTTCGCGCGGAATACAAGTTAATAATATTTTTAGTATTCCGTAAAGTGCAACAAATTTCAATGGTTTACTTCAAATACAAGATTTCGAAATCTCAAACGAAATACGATGAAATATTATTTAGAAAATGTTGATTGCATTATTAGAGTTCTAGGTTATTACGTAAAGCATATCTAAGTTACTAAATACATTTATTAAGGATTTTTATTAATATTTCGCGCGGCGTACAAGTTAATAATATTTTTAGTACTCTGTAAAGTATTAATTTGCAACAAATTCCAATAGTTTACTTCAAATACAAGATTTCGAAATCTCAAACAAAATACGATGAAATATTATTTAGAAAACCTAGAAG
>JABASC010001699.1:0-21515 GCA_019776185.1 Plutomurus gul | reverse complement strand
TGTGCGGCCGGAAGGAGTTGACACATTTCCAAAAGTCTGCGGATCGTTTACAGTTATTTAGTAGTGCTTTTAATTTGTCCGTGTGAGCCATGGATTTTTCCGCACAGACTATATTGAAAGTCTTTCTGGCCACCGCACAGTCCAGTTCAGTCTGCTCATCAAAGTTCAATTTGGCTCGCCGGCGCTTAGCGCGGTTGTAACAGAGTTTAGCGTTTTGACAGTCGAGATCCCACCAAGGTTTATTTCTAAAATCTGTAACATTTTGTGAGCCAACTACCATATTACACTGTTCTGCTGAATTGTATATAATATCTTTTATATCGGAGTTACTCTTGTTAAGATTTGCTTGGCAGTCCCAACAAACAAGACTAACACCTTCTCTAACCGCTTCTGTATACTCAGCAATTTTGCCGTTATCCCACCGTAATTTATCACTAGAAACCTGCCCCGATATTTTAGATAAAATATTAGCATTATCATGATTAAATAACAAGCTAACTTGGCACGGGTTGTGGTCGGACGCGCCGACTTCTTCAAGAACTTTGAGATCTGAAATGTAATGAATACCTTCCGTGTTGGTCCACACTAAATCGATTGTGCTTTTGCCGTTTGCCCCTTCGAATGTGAAATTGCCTGGAGAGTCAGCATGACAACGTCCATTGAGAACCGTAAGACCGAGTACTTCGAATGTTTCCAATAACTTTTTTCCTCTACCATTGGTTACTTGGTCTCTGCTCACTCGGAATTCAAGAACTTCAGAAAATGCTAATAAGTTCATATCCACCATCCCTAGGTCTCCAATCCTTGAATTGAAGTCACCACCGATTATAAGCACTGTGTTTGGGAAACGAAGTTTTACATCTAAAATTGTAATTTCAAGTGACTCTAGTACAAACGTTAGATTTTTTGATTGGTTGATATAAATATTCCCTAAAATTATGTCTATGTTAAGAACAATATTTTTTACCTTGACGAAAATCCACATATCACATATATCTACAATTTCACAGTTAGAGAATTTACTTACATTACACAAAGTAACCAGACCTCCGCTCGCTCTTCCCTTTTGTTTATCTTTAATAGCCGGAGCAATTATAATTTTAAATTTAGATTTAAAGGGGGGAGCTAGCGCGAGCTTACTATTACAGGAGTGAGTTTCCTGCATACAGATTAAGTCATTATCAAAAATAATTTTTTTGTCCATTTTGCATAAATTAGAAAAGTTTGCGAACCCGTGAGTGTTCCAAAAAGTGATTTTGATTTTTTCATTATAGGCGTATTTTGCGGAGGAGTCCAATGTACGATTTAGTCAGTCGGAGTTGTTTGGGGCTCTTGTGTAGGAAGCAGGCACAACACAGTTGTTCGCATCAAGAAGGTACATTATGTTATTTATAAATAATTTGGTACCAATAACGTTAGATTTTTTCCCTTCCCTACGTGCAGATGCCATGTGTCGCAGAAGTATTTTGTTCGCAGAAGTATTTTGTGTTTTCTGAATTCAGCGGGAGTGAGATCATCTGCGATGAATATTGTCTGTTTAGCTCCGTGGGTAGGTTTTAGCTTCTTTGCATTCTGGAAAACCAACTTTTTTTGAATTTTATTTCTCAGTGTTGCACAAACAGGTGACGGGCCAGACTTTACATTTTTCAGTGGGATAAGATCGTCAACTATAGCACATACACCGATCTCCTGTTGAAGGAAATTCTGAACCGATAATTTGGCTTCCTCTTTGGTGGATGCGGTGATATTAAGCCCATGGATTATAATATTGTTGTCCTTCCCTTGCTTTAACAATTTCTCACTTTGTGCCGAGAGAGCTTCTACGGTTCTTGAATGTGTATTTACTTTCTGTTCTAGTACCGTCAGTCTAGTCTTCAGGTCCGTATTTTCAGATTTTAAATCCTGCACTTGCTGGGAAAGTCCTTCATGCCCAGCCGAGAGCGATTCGAATTTTTTAGAAATAGATTCCAGAGTCACATTAAATTGCCTCATCGTGGAATCGAAGTGTTGAGCGGTGAGCGGCGATGCATTGAAGTTGAAAGCATTTTCTCCAAATGTTGGAATTTCAAAGGCAGCAGCTCTGCTAGACAATCTGGGCCTTTTCCTGAATTTATCCAGCCTTTTTGCAATATCTTCCTGTAGAAGTTGCCTAGTATAATCAGAGGATACAGGCGAGCCCTGCATTGAGTCACTCCCCTGATTGAACAGTAGCTCTTCAGTATTATCTGGCAACACGGTTGCAGATGTAGATAGGTCTGGATCCATGTAGGCCGTAGAAGGCGAAATTCCAATTTTGAGGGACGAAATGAGGGTGGTTAAACCAAATTATTCTTATATTTTCGATTAGTATCAAATTCAGTACACTCAGGGGGTCAAGAATATGTATAAAAGTTTTGAAACAAACTAAGACTTCTGTTGGAAGGAGTTAAAAACAAATAAATTGACAACAGAAGTCTGCTCACACTTCCTCTCAGCTCGAAGTTCGCGCCAGCTCCAAATAAATGTGAGTATGTATATAAATACGAATAAGTGCACAAAGATATAACATTATAGCTAGTAGGTGTACCTCCGTCCACGTAAGCTATGCCTAGAAGCTTATTCACTGCTTGCAGCAAAAAACCATTTCTTCAGAACAAACTAAGAGAATAGAAGATAGATTAAAGATTGTATTGTTAATCATTTCGTCGCATTCCTAAATCTCTCGATGTGCATGTGCATATACTTTTACTGTATTCGTTCCTATAATAATGTGTATCTGCACCTTACTACTGGCATGGCAATCACAGAGAATCAGAAGAACAGTAAACTTTATGTGCATAATATTCGTACTTCGGGCATCATTCACCGTCACACAAAGCAAAGTCCATATACTCACTTGTCTAAAAGTGAACGAAAAGGAGAATGTCACGCATAAGATCGTATTACAAGACATTACCCTTTGAACCTGACTTTACTTAGCGATCGAACTCAGCAGAAAGGGAGGATTCGATTAGCTTCAACAAGCTTAAGTATTTAGAGACGAATTTATATTTTAAATGTGCATTGTGTTAGATATGTGCAAGTTAGTGTAAGTTGATTTATTTTATGATGTTATGTGATGGGATAAATATAGTGGATAGTTTGAGACCCAAGGAGAATTATACATTGGGATTCGTCACAGTGTGTGATTTTATAATGAAAGTGTAAACTGAAGCAAGTAAAATACCACATTTAATGAAAAGTCATAAACAAAATCAGCACAATAGGTTCAAATTACTTTCTGTCCAAAAGTGTTTGCACTTTTCATATCTAAATGTCCACGCTCAGGAGTCCTATTTGGTACTTTATATTTATATCTCAAGGCATCAAGTTTAATTTATGTATGTATGCGCATATTGTAGCCGAAAATCGTTTTTCGTTTCTTTGATAACGTAAAACCATGCAAAGACGTCACAGAGTAGGTGATTATAAATAGAACAACCAATTGAAACGTTTGAATACGTGACAGTAATATAAAAAAAAGGGAAGTGAAGTGAAGTGATGAGCAAATCCATAAAACATGGTATTTAGGTTAGGAAAAGTTGTGTGCTGCACATGGAATGTCTATAAAATACTAGTGGTGTTACCCAATTAGGCATTTTAAGAAAGTGTTAAGTTTGCTGTCACCAATTATGCATTAACTGCGTTTTTGTGTGGCGAGAAATTCCACGAATTTTAAAATATGCTTGTTCGTGGTATTTCCAATTGTTGATATTCCTATGTTAGGTTTAGAAATCCATACCGACCTTTCAAAGAGACGTATGGACGAGGAATGTGAAGGGAATTTCATCGAAGAAAAGAAAAAGTCCTTCACTTAATTCTGATTAACTTCTGTATATTCAACGGAATTTGTGAACTATGCGGTTTTCGTTGATTGTAAATGCTACTGGATAGAGCGACAAACCGTCAGCGAAATCTAACTTCCTCGTTTTGAAGTATGTATGTACATATCTACACGCTCAGTAAAACATGCCAATGGTATGATATTTCAATTGTTTTCTGCTATCAACACAAAAACAAAAAACCTCGTTTCCAAACCTAAACTAAATAAACGTAATATGTATTAATTCTACAAAAATAAATATAAAACGGTATTCACATGGTATACAAAAAATATCTTAAAATTTCGGCTGGTCAGATTGTCAGATGTTTAAAGTTTCAAACCTTTGGCAAAAATACTACAATCTCAGAAAGCGACTTCGTTACCCATTACCTAACATGGCCACTTTAATCGAGTATGTATGAAACACTAGTTAATGAATCCAGAAAATGCAGACTGTAACGTAAAATCTAAGGAGACTCTAATTGAATAATTACAGAAGTAATTACACGAAATTAAAGTCACAGCATGCTTCCTCAGTCCTTGTTTTGGGTTACAAATTATACATATATGCATACATTATTGCTTTATTGGTGGAATATATTGGTGAAAGAATGAAATGCATAAATGAATCTACAATTATGTAATTTATGTATAATCAAGTATATGATGAACTGATTTAAGGTGAGAAGAATCAAGAATGCAATGTGAGTAATCTTCTCTCTTACACTTAACTACTAATATGTACCTTCATGGTACGTACTAACTAAGTAAGTAAATAGAACAGTGCGTACATATTAAACACATGAAACTTCTAACTGTACCACACACAAGCGAAGCACTATATTTAGAAGAAAAAGAGATCTATGTCTTACATTCGATTTTGGTGCAACACACAAGCTGGAATTTACCTATAAGCACGGCTTACCTGAGCAACATATGACAAATCTTAAAAATTTCATACGGAGTATGGGTATGATTTAGAATTAATTTCATGTGCACCTTCTTTCTGGTGTTTTAGTACGTAGCTACACGAATAATAAGCTGCGGTATGAACATAGAAAATTCGTTATGTATCGTATTGTGTGTGTGGTGTGAATTGTGAAAGAATACGCATAAATCTTTTACAAACTTCTCGCATCGCACCACTGTACTTAATTTTGGCTTTGGCTGTGTACTGAATGCGTGTACATACCTGTAAGCTTGGTGAGGTTTGGCTGCGCTTGGGAATCTTGTTTTTTTGACTCATTTAGAGCATTAAACACGCCTAATCAGTGTGATTTACTGGATTATTTTATTTATGTTTCATTCTCTTTCAACTTTCAATTGCAAATACACACGAGCTCGAGTGATCTGACTCTCTCCATACCACACACTCACATGCATCCATTTGCATACATAATTTCATCAGACGAAGAAATCAAAAGGTATTTAGCCGGAGCTGCTGCTGCTGCTGCTACTGGACTCCCCTCGCTGAATAAACCTACCAACCTATAACTCTTGCCCCCCCAAAAAACTACTAACACTACTCTGCCTACTGCCTACTACAGATAAGCTATTATTTGGTTTCTCAATTGCATGGTGACTTAAGTAAAGACGCCAGAGCTATTATATAAAATCGCAAGGAGGGGCGTGTAATTGCAGCTCTTAAATCACAATAGATGATCTATCACAAAATCTAATTAATTTCACCGTCAGACCTATTCCTTGCCAAATGCAAATTGAATTAGCCAGGAAAACGCGTTCTCTAGTTTTCAACTTCATGCCTACTGCTTTACAGCATACTGTACTAATTTTATTTATTGGCCAAAAATTCTCCTTAATTTTACAGGCATTTTCTCATTGAAAATTTGGCCTAGGCTTTAGCTTTACACTACCAGCACAGNTATGCATATGTCTGTGCATAAACATGTGCATGTACAATTGTCGAAGCATACTGCAAATGGCATACTTAATTGAACTAATTGTAATAATCATTAATAACATAAGTAAAAGTTACATGAATAATTAAGTCCGACATTAAACGTACTGTAATGCTAGCAGCTAATAGCCACTTTGAAATTAGAGGTCAAAGAGAAAGACTACTACCCTCATCATTACGTATTTCTTTTTAGTATAACGTAAATGCACACAAGTGAAATGGTACATAAAGCCAAATCCAAAGCAAACAGATGTGTTTAAGAGCTGTAGAAATGTATATCTGGTAACATAAGTGAAATGAAATCCCTCATTGTACACAATCACAGACCATCAAGAACATAACGCAACTTATTCATCATTAATCGTCATTTACATCTATTCTACTCATTGCCTCTCAAACATCAAAAGTAATTCGTTACATACACAGAGACACTACTTTTGCAAACCCCAATGTAACACTTGGATATTGTTGTATCCAGAGTACGGTGGCTACTTACACCATGAACATTCATATTGTTTGTATTTGGTTACATACGTGCTCCACAAGGGTGGTAGTTAGTTTGTACATCACGAAGATTTGAATGAAAATGGAAGTAAGTATAGAAGAGCTTTATTTGTTAGTTGTCTTTAAGGATTTCCTATCTTCTCGTCTGTTTTCTCAACTAAGTTGGAGTAGAAATGCCTGCTATTTAGGAGACTGAATGTATTATTATTACTTATAGCACATAAAAAATCTTAATACTGAGCCAAGGCCAAAGTGAGCAAATAAGAGTTTAAGTACACACAAACAGACATTTCGCCAACGAAATGAAATTACTAAAGTCAACCTCATGTCGATAAAGGAATAAAAGAATGAAAAAAAACTTGTTGAGCTTGACATAAGGATATGGGAATGGCGTCACACAAATCTCCGTTTCCTCTCGTTGTTCTAATGTGTATCGAAGAGATGGATTTCAGCAATGTGTTTTGCTGCCTAGACGAAGCCAGCAGAACGGACAGAATGGGATTTGTGTTTTTTGCTGTTGTCTTGCTGTTCTAGCATGTGTCTTTTTCATTTTTAATGCATAATATTATTAAATACGAGTGGTGACTACCAAAGTTACTTAACGTATCTGCAGTAAAACTGACAATGAGTTGAAAGAATGTCTCTAAATCCCAAACATACATCCAATTAACTTAAATCTTGTCTTAACGAGAACATTTATATTTAGTAATAGTGTACTCATTCACGTTCGTTGAAAATAATTGACTGCCTTGCTGTACGTCGTACGTATCACGATGTACACGTAATATCGGCATTGCTAAGATTATAATTCGCTCATTCACGTTATCATGTTACAACACTAAAACCTTGAAGCTTTGAAATGTTAAATTGTAAAAACCCCATTAAATAACTATTTAACTCACAGTCTCGTGATTTATGACAATTTTCCTACTTGTCAATGTGATCAACAGTCTGTTTTAAAATGTGCAATCGGTGACAAATTAAAATTCTAACGTAGCCACGTGTACTACCACAATTACGATTTTTTAAATTAAATTCTAAAGAGACTGACATATTTCGTTTGATAATTAGGACAAACGTCTTACCAGAGAAATGCCATTATATTCGTGTACATTGGGATCAAATTACAAACTTCAGTTGTTTCTTCTGTACAAGCACGAGAAGATGATGACTCATGAATAGATTCCAATGGTTAAATAAATCTACACAATATCATATTAATACGGCAATGGATTCTAATGTTTCTGTTTACATGTGCCCTTCTTAAAAATAATTGAGCAGAAGTGCCAAAATCGTGCTGGTAATGAGCGTGGAGCCCATTCAAAGGAAATAGCTGTCTGCCTGTCTCAAGTCGACCGCAAAGCTAGCGAGTTTGTATCTTTCAGTCATTAAGCATACGATAGGGTAACAATAATAACCAAATCCACCCCAAATCGAAGCGAAACGGAATCATGTAAACGGGGAGATAATGTAATAATGGGTGAGTATTATATTAAACAAATATACTAGGCGACTAATAATAATGCACCTAATCTTGATGTATGTATCAACATGTTCTCTGATTTCTATATATGCGACGGTACTCAACGATCATTGTGTGGGTAAACTGGTATTGTATAAATACAAATATCCGTATTCACTCATCATGCTTATTCATGTGCATGAGTGAAAATCCCCCAAAACCCAATAAACTAAACATCTCTATTATATAGTAAATAGTACAACATTGCTCGGGCTAATATGACCTGTGGTGGAAAAGGGCGAGCTCTGCTTCTCTTCAGACAGCACAACATTGAGCATTCAACTAAATCGACCTTTCCCCTAATTTTCTCACTATGAACAAATTGAAACTAGAGTGGAGTGCCATTACATACTTATATACGAATAGTGCATTCACACTGCACAAATGTACTCAAATGCATTATTATACACCATAACCCAGTCCTTTCTCACATTCATACTGCAACAATCATTTTTCCACATTTTTGGAGAAAAGGACCGTCGACACTGCACGATGCTCTTAACTTCCACTACTATTTGTTTGTTGGTAGGGGGAGATTAAACACAGTGGGTATATCAGTAATGACAGTTACGGGTATACGTAATAGATTTTTATGCTTATTTATATACAGGGAGCAAACGTACACCACATTGTATTATTAGGATCATTAGAAAAGAGTGGGTATTACCATTATGCGGGGACCCACTCAATGCACCTAAATAAATGACTGCTAGATTATGTACATGATATATTTGATATTGCAGTTATCGTGCACTGGCAGTTGACATCGTTGACCTGAGTGGTTTTTCTGCTTTGCTCAGTAAACAAATCGGGCCAGTCAAGTTTAGCGAGTTAACTACAGATAAATCAGTCATGTGAATGCTTTGTGCTTAGTGCTTACTGTCATGTCAACTGCAACTGATCGACGTGCGGGCATTTTCACCACTTTCTTGGCTACAACTTTTTAGCACGGCTGCTCTACTATTATACTACGGGTACTCATAATAATATTTATCTGATCCCATTTTCTTTAAGTTAAAAATAAACTTTTGTGTACACTTTAATTATAATCGCGAACAGAAAAAGGTGGGACGAAAACTAACGAAAACGTCTACTTACGTAAATGTGCTTCCAAATTTAGAACTAAATGAATATGTCGTGACTGAGCTTCAAGGCCTTTTCAAGACGTAGAGAAGAATACAACCGCATAATGTGGAAATAGTATGAACGTACGAAAAGAGTAATATTTCAGAGTTGTTGCAAATTTTTACTACATATTAGCACGTTATAGCAGTATTTTCTAAAATTCGCAATGTATTAATGCCTATGAACTAATTAAAGTTAAAAATAGCATTGCTCTGAATAATGGGAAAGCAATTAAGTATTCAGATTGCTATTTCATTAAAGTAGGAATAATATTACCTATGTACATTGTAATGCGAATAGTTTATGGTATGAATCAAGTTGGAATTTTCCTCTCTACATTATTCACAGAGTACCAATACCTGCACAGGCTAAACTTTATGATTTTGAGTATGTACGAAAGCTACGAGGAATTCTCTTGTTGGTCTTTCTTCAGGTTTCGCATATTCTATGTCCAAATGACGTATTTAGGCTTTCAGTACAGATTTTGCACATTAGCGTTCATTTCTGGTGGAAAAGGAGTGAGAGTCAAGTGAAGCGGTAAAAGGGACTATACTTCGGATCAATTAGCCCTTTGCCTCTTTCCTTACGTATACAAGCAGTGTTTTTCTTTTCTTATCGTATGATGAAAATGCATTGTATATTTCCTTTTATTAATTACCCTTTGAGGTAATTAAGCTCACCGACTCGACAAGTCAAAATTTACATCTACCTCTCCACCACTACGACTACATGTTATACGACATGGCACAGTTTAACCAGAACCAATGAATAATTATACGTAAGAGTGTAACTCTGCGTTCTTAAACTTTTGATTCCGCACTCACCGTGCTTACTGTAGGGGAGCGTGAGAGAGAGAGTGTGTGTGTGTGAGGGAACCAGTGAAATGAAATCCATAAAATGTAACGAAACGCTGAGTGCACCAACGACCATTAGATTTAATAAGGAATTGCAGCGTGAGATGGAATTACACATAAAAGCCAATAAATATTTAGCACGCTCTCTTTCCGCATCAGACTTCGTAGTTTATGGTCTGTTTTAAAAGAACGGCGTGATTTTAGGTTGACGCTTTTGTTAAATAAAATTTTTGGAACACAATGCACATGTGTGTGCATTGTGTATGATATAGGTTGTTAGAATGTGAAGGAGTCGAGTAGTGCTACTTTAAGTTGTCGTAGTGTAAAGACATGAAGACATTGCATTTACTTTACCTGGAATGACCGTTCCAGTCCAGAAGTAATACATTCACGTCTCAAATGCGTATATCTCTATGAATGTAAGTAATAGTTGTAATTGAGCATGCAAGCTACACATTTCAGTAATAGTTATGCAATGACGACAGTTTAGCTAAACCAAGCTTTGACTAACTAACTAAGTGTAAGCTCGGAGAAAAGGAGATTTTGTGCGATAAAGGTTGAGCTGACTTGGTTTGTGACTTGTGTGTTGGCTGTGTTGGTGAGCAGAGTTTCAGTGAAATATGGAGAAACAAGACAGAGTGGAGACTTTTGCTCTAGTGCAAAGTTATTAAATTGGGGTTGTGGACGCAAGAAGGAAATTAGTTTTCCTTTCCTTGCTTTCTACGACGGGTTTTCTCTGAAGTCATTGAGGAGATTAGATTTGGCAGAATGGGATGCAAATTGAAAGTTGGAACGTCAGGGGAGGATTTGAATTAAGGAAAATGCTATGCTACTATGAAATTAACAAATTTGCGGATTTCGCTCATTTATATTGCTCTTCCACACGCACTGCCACCTATTTAATGTGAAACTGTGTAATAGGATTGGCATTGCAATAATATAAAACGAATAAAACACTACCTGTTTAGTTATTACACATAGTACAGGAATAAATAATATGAATGTATGTCTACCTACTACTTATAACCACAAAGCGACATCGCACGTTCTCCCTGTGCGTGTGTACGAATAATTTTTCATAAAATTTGCCATTCATATAAAGTTTTTCTAGAAATTAGGAAAATGCGGTCAATTTCATATTCGACCATTAAAATGGCTAATGGCTGCACACACCTTTGTCGCACAGTTAGGAAAACTTGTATGTTATTAAGAATATTACTTTTACAAACTAATATGCACTTAAAAAACAATGAGGAAAAAATCATTTTCATTGAGTTCAATTAGACAAATGTAACAGAGCTGATTGACAAAAGTGATATTACTGACTAGCCATAAATTTTCTCCAACCAGAATGACAGCAAACTTTTCATGGATGATTCAAGAAAGTTTTCTGGTGATATGTAAGAGTTCAATGTAAATCCAGAACTTCCGTTCCTTGTTACTCATAATGTGCTGTATTTTCCACGATATGTACGCACACACTGAAGAATAAAAAGGATTTTCTTTTGATATCGCATGACCTTTCATTTTTTCATGGAAATGGACAGTTTTGAAACGATTTATCTTGGGTATAATACAGAATGCTACGCTTGTATAAAGGAATAGTGGACTTGACTTAAAAATTAATACAGCTAACCGTAGCTCAGACCTTCTAAAAGTAGAACTTCAAACAGTGAGAGTGGTTGGTGTGTGTGTGTTAACTATGTGTTTGCTGTGTGATATGCTTGGCCACGGTTGACATTTCTTGGCTCTAGTAAAAAGTGTAATGACAATAGAGTTAGTGAATGCAGGCTGCAATAGTGCATACAACACAACGTATGTAGCTAGTATGATCGTGAGTTAAGAGTGAGTTACTGGTGCCTTTACTATCTGAGGCACCCCACGAAGCCCATACTTCAACTTCTAGCCAAATCCTGTCCCAAAACGGGTGTGTTAGCTTTCGATAAAAACTGTCATGCACATGAAATACTTATCTCACTTTTTTCCCAATATCTTGAAAATTTCCTTACTCTCTGCTACACAATGTTTTTTCCTTTCGCTATCTCCCAAGTCTTAAATTTTCTTTAATATAAAGTAATCTGTAAGAAGTTGGAGCAGATAATTTAACGAGACGGAATCTCAAACTATGTCACACCGAATTATAGTGGAATCCCTTGAAACCCTTCCTTCCCTTCCGCATGTGAATTGTATGGAGTCTTTTGTCAATTGTGTTTTGTAAGCTCGCGTTTGCTTCAAAGATTTCTACTCAGATTGACTTGACGCACTGTTGCTAACTGTTGTAGCTGTATGCATCTATCTGAAACCAGATGTACATGGGAAGTGCAACATTCAACTACGCAACAGGGATCTGATGTTATGTTACATATAAGGTAATATAATCTGGAACATAAAGAATATACAGGGAACGTAATAATAATACAGCAGTCCACCCGCTCAAAATAATCGGATTTCATCATGAAATGAAACGAAAAGGATGTTAGAGATGATTTGCTCCTGGTTCCTCTATCTTTTGCATTGTCGTGCACGTATTCAATTCAGTTTTTCTGAATAATAATAATGTGTGTCATATGTAGGAGCAAGGATAACACACTTTCGTATACAAACTTCGTGATTTTCCATTATGTTCTATTTCCCTGGCACTATATTGAATTGACATCACATTGTACATTAATGCAGTAGTATTTATTGTTAATTCTGTTCTTAATATCCTGAAACGATTACATTCGTATATTAAGTTTAATCCACCAGACTAATAACATCAAATGATGTGATCGTGCAGTGCAATAAAATCGCTGCCAGAGCATACGGGCTAGAATGTAATCCATGGAGGTTGACAACAGGAGACCAAAGTAGAGCAGATTGGATTGTGAAATGAATGGCTTGTTTTGTGACTTACTTCACGTGCTTAATGAAATCATAATCCCTTCTACAAGGCAGAATTGTCTTTTAGATTTCAATTATATTGTTTTCTCTAGGAAGGGATACGCATAATTTTAATGCAGAGGCGAGAGGAAACTATACAAAATATTCACAATTCTGGGCTGAAAAGATATTGCAATGCTACTCCTTGTGATATCTTTAAAAATCCGGCTAATCTAATGCATATATTGTTTCAAATAACTTTTAAATACAAATGAATATTGGGGGACGTGATCATATATCTATAATGTGAATTTACCAACGTATGACACATCAAATCGCATCAAATTATATCATCTATAATAATTATAACCAGTAAAATAATTTGAATATATTGCGGCCAAATGGTTAGGTATATTATAACAATACTAATTAAATATTGTATAGATAATGTCGCTTCACAAGCTATACCTGTAAGGCAATGAACATATAAAATATTAAACATAATTGAAGATGAAAGGTGAAAAATGTCCAAAAAAACAATCCGCTGCTTCTTCATTTTTCTGGGACACAGTTAAGTATATAAATGAATGCTAGACAAATACTGGAAAGATATTGGAGCGGAATATGACTATATAGAAGATATGCATGTACAAAGTTGGCGTCCGTCTCTTCAGCCACAAGTACAAAATGAATGTTATTATTTCTTCATAGTGACTACAGAGCAATTGGAGAGCAAGCGAGAATGACTGACTGACTAACTGAGAAAACTATGAAATATGAAATGGAGAGCACAAAGTGTAGTAGGACAAGTAAGGAAAGCAACGAAGCTTTTCCAAAGGATGACATAGCAATGCATAGCATGATGCTGATGGCCTGTTCTTTTCTACATCTGAGAAATGACTCGAAAAACGAGAAAGGATTAAATATATCACAAGATAAATCACCTTCCATCCATCACATCGCATGGTTCCCTTAAGCAAGATCCGCGTGCACTATTATTTTCTATTGCTCAAGATCAAAATGTGAACTGTTAACTTTGTAGCTTCGCAGTGAGCTGAGCAAAAGTAAAATCCCCGAAGTTTGTACTCGAATGCAGTGCAAGCCTTTCAGTTAAAGCAAGTCTAGATGATAAGATGAGAGAGGAGAGCAGAGCGACTATTTGATTCAGTTCTCTCGGTCGTCTCTTTCCAATTCTATACATAGATATATTGAAAGTCCAACATTTTGAAGTGGAAAAATGTCCAAAGCCGAACGGGAAGGCAAAGATGAACGTTGACTCATACTTCATGCGATCACTCACAGCAGGGGCATCAGCCCTTCATCGTCTCTCTCGCTTGTTCACATTTTTTTCATCAACATGTGGATTTTAAATAATATGTTTTGTCGTCTCTCTTACTCCTCTCTATTTGTATTCACACATTTAAACATATCGACCCAGGTCTTGGAATACTTAAGCGTGTAGCAGATCATAGACAGGGACAGACAACACTCTATACACAGATACACATGTACAGAGACAAGAGTCAGTTAAAATGTAAATGCATCTTCTGCACGGCACAGTGTGGAAAAATAGGCGGAAGATGCGATCACATATGATCTATGATAGCAATGCGATGCACACGGAGGAAATGCACCACGGTTTACCTATACAGATCAAAGCGTTGAAATGTATCATAACGTGCTGTCTCCCAGTAAGGACATATTCAAGAGAAGAAACTAGAGTTCATATTTTGCTGCCTGCAGTCATATACATACATGAGAATTCTTATGGAAAACAACTCAAATGTCATATCCGGAAATAGTTACCGCATGTTTGTGCCCCAGTAATACCGCGTACAGGGCATTGTAATGATATGCGGCTTGGTGTTCAGTGGAGCTTTTGTCTCAATAAAAAAGGCAAGTGTTGAAGCAATATATTATTGTGTGGAAATCTTTTTAATATCTTTTTCGTGTCTTTTTAGCCCATTTTTGGCGCTCGTAAATTATCCCCTCTATTGGAGCTGCACACAGCGCTTCAGCTAATGTGTGACGTTAGGAATCCAAAAAGCCGAAAAGAGCAAGCCACTTTGGTGATGGTGGCACACACCACACGCCGCGGAATACAGGACACAGAAATAGTAGTGAGTGGTGATGATGTGAATGTGCTCTGTTTTCTCAAACTAAAAGGAAAGGAAATGGCTTTGAACGAAGAGACGACAGTCGTCGTCGTGTAGTTTAGCGCTCTGTGTCCTGCCTATGAAATAATAATAGCAAAAATAAAAATGCCACACTAAACCGAACTAAACTGTCGAGACCGCAGAGCAGATTGGAGTGGTGCACACCAGAGAAAAGCATAGTACATTGTGTTTGAGTAAGAGCAAAGCAAAGGAAGGAAAACAGGGAAGTCAATTGAAGTCAAAGGAAAGTTGTCTTGTCTCAAGTCAAGGCTTCAACTGAAAAGAGAGAGAGTCAGACTTCAATTGAAATAAAACCTGGAAAACAGACAAAATAAACAGCAGGACGTCTTCGGGTTTTCGTGTCAGTTCATCTTTACTTTCTCACTCAGAATTTATTGCAAACTGATGCGGAGAATTTTTTAAGGCTTTTTTAACGCTGTGCAATTCAACTACTTACTACTCGCCTTTATAAATACCTACTACTTCAATGTGCAAGGGATACTATATATCTCTCTATCTATCTAGATACCATTACGTATTTATATCTTATTGCATCGTATAATTTTCGACTGTCTCTATATATAGATACACAGGAGCAACATTCCTTTCATTGTCTCCTCTTAGTACACTAATAGAATGGGTAACTGCACTTTCCTGCCTTTAAACATAAGGTGAGCTTTTAGTGTGCACCTCTCTATAAAAAATATTTTAATGAAAAAAAATTGATATAAAAATAAGACCAACCGTTCTGGATTGAAAACCCTATACTTGTACATTTGTGACCATATCTATTTACACAGGACGAGAGAAAAACTCTCGAGAAAGATATCACTGTGAGTTCTCGTTCTTCAGTCCCCATTCTTTTTCAATATTAATGTTTTCTATTAATAGCCCTAAAAAGGTTTTCGTAGTGCTAAAAAGTAGGTATTATAGAATGTCACCAAGAATAAAAAAATCCCAAGAAATAGGTTAAGGTGAAGTAGGTAACATGAGATGTAATATTTGTATCACAGCACGCAATAAATTATTACGGGACTTTCCACAAAGCACACTAGGTACACATACCCATACTTAGTTACAGTAATACGTTTGCTTAATCCAAAGGAAAGGAAGGAGTAAAGAGTAATAAAACGAAACAGGAATCTAACCGATTGTTCTCCCAGTCTGTCTCTTCCTGAATCGGAACATGTAAAATTTAAACTCACATGAAAGAACAAAATGTCAGTTCCATCTCATACTAAATAAGCACTACCAAATCCTACACTGTATATGTAAGTAAAGGTAACCTTATCGTATGCATTTATTCACCGTACAATGGCAATAGACGGAATTAAACGAAATACAGTTCCCCTTTTCTAATATCGGGTAAAGGATTACAATCATTTTTATATAAAATATTGGGAAAGGGATTCAGGCGATGGGGTGTCCTACATTTCACAGACTTAATACACGAGTGGAGGAGAACACATGATGAAATTCTCTTCTTGTATAAAATACATCGTATTTGTGAACCAATATTATATTCTGTGCATCAGCAGCGGTAAACATTGATGTGAGCAGGGATTCAATTTTAATTCAATACTTTATATCAGAATGATTTGTACGGGTTATGCTTTTATCCTGACGGTAATAAATAGCGTGGCGATGTACGCACAGTACACAAACTACCATGGTAAGAACAGTAGCTAGCAGATAATGGATAGAGGCAAGGCAGATGTGCACCAAACACTTTTTCACCTTTTTCAACCCTTTCCTTCAATCCGAGCTCTTTTGTTGGCCTCGCTTTATTACACACACTTTAAACTTTCCAGTAACGACGAAGCCAAAGGAAAGCTAAGCTATTTTAGCTTCGATATAGTATATTATTCTCGTAATTCTGCTGCAGAGTATGCTTAAAGTAGGGAATTTCCTATATTATACAGACAATTGGTAGAAATTGGACGCTCACAAAAAACGTGAGTAGATTCTCTCAGTAATTGAATGCTCTTTCCTATTAGTATTAATGCTACGAGATTTTCCAAAGTAGTTTGCTTTGGTTGGCTGATGGAGTGAGCCCGGACGATGTACGCGTAGTACATGTCTACAATGCACAGCAGTGAATTTATGCATAAAATGAATATTGCTATATCGCCTTACTACTACTTATTTGTGACTTAAGCGGTAATGGCGAGGAATTTGAAGAGAAAGGATTGAAAATCAAAGACGACGCCCTTAAATAATATTACTACTTTCGTTTACGTCACCTCTTCACTCGAGAACGCTGCGTTCCCCGTATATCTGTAGATAAACAAACCACCAGCAAAGGAAACGAAACGAAACCACTAAAAGCTTTACATCACATCTCGAATCATAATCCTGAAATTAAACTCAACAAAGCTCTAAACAGCCCACACCATAAAATCCTCAGAGAGAGAGACAAGCGTTTCTGAAAGAAATTGACTGCCTGCTCAACTTTATTGAGTATTTTTAGCTTTAGCAAATTAAGAATTGCAATAAACATTTCTTCTCACGTTCTTGCCAGAAGATGAAACGACAGATAAAAAAGTACTTGAGTAGTCGGTCAGGAAAGGTCACTCCTCTCCTTTTGCTTACATAATATATTACATACAGAACTTATGACAATAACACTACATATTTCTTCGCTGTTGGGGCTACAGAGTACTGTGTACTGTGTGTGTACCCTCTCTGCAGCACTGACTACTAACTGTGGCTAAAAATATATGATAGACCAGAGTAAGCCATACACAGGTACACGGTACACTATCACATGGCCCAACTAACACAACGGCTCACCCATCTACGTCTTCTAAAGTATTCTTTTGGGGCTACTCCCTAACAGCATATTTTGCAGACATATAAATGTAAAACAAAACAATATTGCTATTATTTATGTTGTAACAAAGAAGAAAAGCACAAATGATAATAACATGTTTACGCTTTAAGAAACGTTACCAAAATAAAATAATACAGTTTTACACTAATAAAAAATAGATGTGAGATTGAGGATACCTAGTCATCATACACATCATCACGACATCAATGTTGTCCCAGGCGTCACTGAAATACCAAGGACTTGCAAAATGTTTCTCAATGTGTAAAGCTAAAATAAAGCCATTGTTAAAGCGTATGTACTGCGAATTTATGGTGCATCCAAGAGACCAAATTAAATCCTCGGTGTCAAAAGAAAAACAATTTATTAGATATTTTTAGAGTCAAAGTCACTTGTAAAATGCGTTATTTCACCTGAACTTAATAACTAAGTGAATATAAGGTCATTCTGTGCATTACTCGCTGGTAACACAATTCTTAAGTTGGAGATTGGAGTTAATATGCGTACAAGAAGTACAACCCATAAGAGATGCACCAAACCTTCTCCAAAGAGAAGCCGTATTGGTAGAAAAACTCGTAAAAGAAAATTCATTTCCACAGTCGTTAAACAACAATAAAGTACGCCAAAAGAATTATCATAAAAACTGTTTTTCCATCCACTCACTCAGCCCAATATACACACAGGTGTACACGACGCACCGGACAAGTGAAGTCGCATCTCATCAAGTAATGGAATTAGCTTATGTTTTCCGTTGTGTACTTTCTTTGTGGTTGAGTTATTTGTAGAAATAACATTCTTCCCTTCTTTTTCACTTGGAGGTTTCATTAGCAATTTGGTTAGGAGCCTTTTATCTACCTCTATATAACTTTGTATGGAAGAATGAAATTATTCTTATTTTATTTCACCAAAGCATTTTTCACTTTAGAAAATGTACTTACTGCCTTACTATTATGTACTATGTACGATCCATTCTGCTGTGCTTCGTTCCTCGCAGTCTCAAAACTGGCAAGCTGGCGAAACAAAGGTTTTATATTCTAAAACGATACAGAAGAGTGAGGAAAGAATCACATGTGAATAGTAAGAAGATGAAAAAAGAGTATACATGTAATTTTTTCTATTGGATCTCCGCGAGTTAAGAATTTGCCTCTAATTACGTCTATTCTTTCTCTTGCTGTGCTCGAAGATGATTAATAATTGGTGATGAGCAAGAGAGTAAGAGCACAGCATTTCCTCAGGATCTAGTAAACTGGACAAGTGTAATGTATATAAGGTGTAGCAGTCACCCTCTCTGTATTTACAAAGGAACGCAAGATATTTAATAAGAGTATGCACAAATAAATAGGACACGTATAGTACATACACTGCCTACGAGGCGAGATGTTACTACGTGAGAGATGAGATCCGAAAGCCGACTTGGATGGAATGGATGAAGAAGAGGGAAAAATGCTTGAGGATCTTTGCCTGTCTCCTGTTTAGTGCCTCCCAGTACCTGCTTCGTGTGTAATGTACACAGGTACCCACACCTCGTGTATATTAAACTGCAAGGCACTCATCCCATTGTACATTGTGTTTAGATATTATTAATGGGTAATTAATAACAGCCTTGGAGAGTTGAAGTGTCTGACATGAGTTGACTGCTGCTGTACGTAATTTCGTGTGTACACAACTGCATACGCTCTCATGTTAAACTTTGACTTGGCTGCCTCACTTATGACGTGTAACTTGAGTTTATCTCTTGTTCTTTCGTGAGATTAGTTGTATTACGACTTCCGAAAAATTATATAGTAGCGTTGGATGACATTTATTGTAATTCGCTGTTGCCCACTCCCACCTGTGTAGACTATCATATCACCCACTCCACAGCCCTCTGCGACTACAAATATTTAATGAACATGGAAACCCTTACGGAAATTAACTAGATTGAAATCAAATCAGACTGTTCCGTGTAAATACATTGCACAAGCGAAATAATTTTTCTTTACTCGCAGCAATTTGAATTTTGCAGTCGATAGGTTTTCTAGAATTGTGTGACAGCTCACGACACATTTTCTCATACACAAATATCGCAAGAGTATTTGGTGTTTTTCCAACTGTCCCTTAAATATTTGTCTGCATGCATAAGAAAGAAATTAGCTAGCTTGTGTAATGTGAAGTAACTGGTGAAATTAATTTCCCATCCCAACCAACCCACATGCATTTTTATTCTGATCTTCTCAACTATGCATGCTTAATTTCCTTTATATAACTACAATTCTAATCTCTGGTGTATTTAGCCTCTTCGTTAAAACTTGCCATTAGTTCATTTCTGGCTGGAGGAAACTACGTAGTACGTATTCCCTAGCGTGTGTGTGTGCGAGCGACCTGTGAATGATTCACATCGTAAGTAGGAACAAATCAACGACACCATGAAATCTTTTACAAGTGTCACCACATCCAGACTTCCGTTTTATCTATGTCCTCGTGTAGACAGATACTTAGCCGCCGTTTTTATTCCCACTAATGCAATTTGATGTATATGTCGCATTGATTTTATTTGATAGTTACGCACAGTTGAATTTGCTGCTCAAATTGAGACTGACTAGGCCAGACTTCTGGGGTACACTCTCATATACTAGTGCATGTTAGTAAGAACTAACAAGGAGAGTCGTACAATACTATACGACATTCTCAGATTCTCAACCAAAGACCATCACTCAGAAAGAAGTCACACATCCGACTTTGGATGAGAGGACAGGGATACTGGTGTATGGAAGCAGTTGCTCTGTTCAAGTGTCGAAAGGAAAGGTCTCCTGTGGGTGCGCAAGTAAATATATAAGTTCCTGCAGCATTATTGCAATACCTAGTAATACATATAAAATATATATGCTGTATTCCCTATTACCCTTTCTCAAGGCACCCATTTTATTTATACCACAGCATTATTGTATGGTTTCCTACAGAAACTCTCCCAGTGCTGCAGTCCACTATACCGGTAAAGTAGTTTGTGTGAGAGCACGGAGGAGCAGAACGACTCCACAGAAGCTCAACATGTGTTAATGAAAGGATCTATTAGCGATACTTGTCGATTCTCATGTTACGTATTTTTGGTTACTTATTACTCTTTGCTCCCGAGTTGAAGTTCATTCGAATGAGATCCCACAGAAAGGAATTTTTTCTATTAGCACCCAAAATGCAGGCTCCTGTACGTCTTCAAATTCTACATCATTAATGTAGCGTATTTGTGGCTCTGATGTGCAATTAGTAAACACGTTGAAAGATGTATAGAGCATACTCACTCAAACCACCTTTCAGTGGGTGTATAAGTAATGGAATTTAGTATTACATATACTATAGCCATGACGCATCAAATCAGCAGTCTTTAAACATAAAAATCACTATCGAATTCGTATATTTGAAATCTATTTTTATTTTAAAGGTGCAGTATCATCTCTCAGCAGCTTGTGCAATCAGCACTTTAAACTTAATAAATTATATGTATAATGTACGTGTGCAAGTAAAACAGCTAGCTTGTGAGAATCGTTTGTTTAATGCATGGCCTAATAAAACCGTTCTTAGCACAGATGAAATGCTTAGGTTAAATGGCAGGTGACACACCTGAATATCCTAAACATCTGTACAGGTAAAATCAGAGTCCCTCCACTCACTATGGTATAATTTATTTGATTGAAATATCGGGGAACTGATGTTTGTTGTAATTAGTTGTACAGAATACTGTAATCTTGTACACTGCGTTGTCCTCATATTTAGTTACTTATAACAGCATTTTTCTCTCGCCACTACCCCTCCATCCCGAATGGGGTAGTCCAGATTCGACCGAGGGGATTAAGATAACGATAATTCCTCTTTTGTCTTAAGAAAAAGGGTTGCAGTTTAAAGACCGACGCTCGCTCCGCTGCACGAAAG